>CATIWK010148005.1:0-15025 GCA_949634005.1 Mallotus japonicus | reverse complement strand
CTTTATATGTTCAAATAAAATAAATTTATTTAATAATAACAGTAAATCTCTTTATTGAAATAAAAAATTTTGGTCAAAATACAAGTGAGTAAATTTTTGAATAATTTTTACTCCCTCTATTCCTTTTTATCTGTCATGTTTCGAAAAAAAATAAAATTTCATTTATCTGTCATTTTTGCATATCCAAGAAAATATTACCTTTTGTTTTCCTATTTTATCCTTAGTTAACTTTATTAGTAATGTTTATTACCCTTATTTAGTTTTTCAATATTTTCAAAGTACTTTTGGTATACCAGTAAAATTTTGGTGTCAAATATTAGTTATTGTAATTTTTTTAGACTAATGGGAGATTTAAGTGTGAAATAAATTTTGAGTCTATCAATATAAGGGTAATTTAGTCCTATTTACTTATATTTATGTCTAAATAATACTTCTTTAATCCAAGTGAAACTCTAAAATATGACAGTTAAAAAGGAACGGATCGGGAGTAATTAATAGGGCGCTCATATTTAATTATCACTTCTTCATGTTTTAATTAATAATGGGTGTTGTGTTTTGAAATGAGATATATAAAGTGTATAAGAAATAATAACAATGAAAAACTTAGATTTGTGCATATATGAAATAGTTTCATTAACACTAATACTAAGACCGCTAGTAAGGGAGTAGTCAAAACGTAATAACTCATCTCTAAGAGTATCTTCAAATGTAAAGTTTAAATCATGTTGTTGTTAATTTTAAATGGGAGTATTAATTGCTCCTATTATGCAGTTTATTAATATGTAGGTTATATTAACCAAAAAGAATACTGTTGTAAAACCAAAAAAATCAGTTTTCTTATAATCATAACTGAGTTGAATTAAATTTCTAAAAACGTGTTAATTAGTCATTGATTTAATTGACCGTAGATGATTGCTGACTAGGTTATATATGAATTATATCATATTTTATATAAAATTGTGGGTGAAATTAATTGTCAATAAAAAAATAATTGTGGGAATGTATAGAAACAATTCACAAGCAAAATAATGTGTATTTATTTATTTTCCTTAAAAAATTATTAAACTGACAATAAATTACAGAGATCAACTTGAGATTTTTTTTTTTTCACGTTCATTTATCCTTCTGCGTAACGTATTCATTTATTGAGTTTATTTGATATCTGATTTAAAGAAGGAAGGTTGCACTCATTGTATAGTGATCTATTAATTTTTAAATGATATAATGTCTCTATTATAAAAAAATAAAAAAAAAATTCATTTGTTGAGAAATTTTATCAACAATAATTCATTTCAGTTCAAGTAGCCAACGAAATGCACCAGAAACAGATTGCATATACCTGCCCTTTATGTTCATCGTCTAAAATGTAGTGCTAATGGTTGATGCACGATTGTTTTCGATTATTGATATATGGAGTGTAGTCATAAAATGTCAGAAGTTTTTACATAAATTTCTATGTGACACTGGACACATTAATTTCAAATGAGACTCTTTTCATATATAAAATCATCCGCTTGTCAAAATAAACATGCTTTCACGGAACTGGCAAATTACTTAAGACTCCAACCAGGAGCTTAGAAAAGGAGGAGGAAGCTTCATCGATTTATTCCTGTATCAAGAAAAAGAAAACTCCGTGTTAAAATGAAGTTAATCAAGAAATTAATGTAAATTTCAAATGGATGGGACTTTATTGTAAGTAAATTAACCATTGTGGATTGGATAAAAAAACTATATATGCCATCATCGGCATGCAATTTTTTATATCAATGGTATAAATGTGGCCGCAAACCATGAATTTACTACCCTTTTATTCTCAGCCACAACAATGACAAGTGATGTATATGCACCAGCTGCTTGTCATGATTTGTTGTCAAGCAAAAAGTCAAGAAACTCATTTCCTTATCTATGCCCACATTCGTAATTTTATTTTTTTATGCCCCCGTGTCTAGTAATTACAAAAATTCTGCCTATTCTGAAGTCAGAGTCGGATAGATCCACATTTATAATTGATTGAGCAATTACGTCTTCTTTGAAAGTTCCTCATAAAACTGAGAAAATTTGTTCAAAATAAAAAGAGCAGACCAAGAACAATATGGTACTCCTAATAATCCAAAAAATTTCTTTATGCACAATTTTTCCTGCAGCTTAGCTTTTTTCACATATGCATATGGCAATATAACACATTTTTCACAAGAATTGTAGAATTACCAAGTCTTAAATGCACGCAATAATATAGGACTTTAGAAGACAAGTTGATCCTTCTTTTTAGGTAAAGTATGTAGCGGACCAAGATATGAACACATTAAGTTTGCATTTTTCTTTCTGTTATAAAGTGAAAAAAAAGGGCAAGGAACATGTATATAAGGAAATCTTAGAAAAAAAAAAATGTAGGCTTTTGAAATTAATTATTAGCCTCTAAAAGGCTAGACACCAAATGTTTTTCAACTTTTTAAAAGGGTCCTACTGCACCTTTCCACCACCCCACCTTCTCTTATATATAAACCTTTTTATTTTCAACACGCATTTGGCTAAGATATATGCATGGTCCTTTTTATGTAATTCCAAATTTCACTTTTGAGATTTTATAATATCATGAAATACAAATAAATATTTTTAAGAAAATTAATAATTAGCATATCAACATAGTATGGTAAAAATTAGGTTGATAACATTTTCGTGTCTGATATTTGAAAAAAAATGGTTAATAAATACTCAAAATCTTTATACTATGGACACATTTCGTAGCTCAATATTGTTTATGCCTGTTAAAGCACAGAATAATTGACTTTTTTTATTGACATTTGCTTCAATCATAAGCTGCCTTAATTATTTTTTTTTTTTTTAAGTTTTCTTTCCAAAGCATTATTGAACTCTTGAATAAATAAAGCAAAAAATGCCATCTGGGCTGCTTAAGTGCATTATCATTAGGAGCAATTACCTCATAATATAATAAAAATTATACATTATCCATTTATATATTTTTTTAAAAAAAATATTTGCATGGATTACGATATCTTTTATGTACGAAACATGCATTTTATATTTCATCTCTATGCTTAAATATTGTCCAGTTTAGATCAAAATTAAATTAATACTATTAGCTTGAATTTGTAAGGTTACGTGTCAGCAACCCATCATCAACAAGCTTGACGTCCAATGTCTGCTCCCAAATCGACAGCCCTTGCTCTTGATTTCTGGACATCGATTGAGTCTGTATATGATGAATTATTTTTTTAAAATTATAAAAATATTTTCAAATTATTATGTTCTTTTCGTATGATATATAGAATTTTGACCCAATCCTAGTTTGCTTGGATGTGCTTCTTACCCCAGTGTTATATTTTATTTTTTATTTTTTAAGTATTCATATTGAGAGTGCATTAAACTCTAATTAATCTTATTCGACCCAAGTAAAACCATAAAAACAGTAAAAATCTTCTAATAATTAATTTAATACGACTACATATATCACAACTCGAATTCAAAATGTCGATTAAACAAAATAGTCCTTTATCAACTAATACTAATAATTTATTCTTTTACTTTATTGCTGCTACTAAAACTAATTGATTAACAATTTATATAAATATTATCTTCCTCTTCTTCGTCTAGAAAAAATATATATATATATAAATATTAGGGAATGAAATCACTACTATATATGTTGTATTTTGGTGAAACATTTCTAAAAATAAAATATATAATAATCTTAGGCTAATGTCTCCATGCTCAATGTCATGGACACACATGTTGATTGAATAAAAATATATATAGAAATTGACTTATTACTTGAAATGTTAATTACTTGTCCAAATTGTATGGTTTGCTTAGTAAATGGGTTACCCAAAGCGGCAACAGCCTTACGTGTTGGCGTTGACTCTTGGATTCGATGTTTACATAAATTTGGTTGATTAGCTAATGTGTTTAATTTTTTTTATTAATCAATTACTCAAATATTTTATGTAGTAAGCTTTCAAAAAAAAAAAATTTATAGACTCAGCTGCTTGATTGCTGCAACAAATGTCGAATGTAGCAGAAGATTGGGTTTGTTTATTGCCACAAGATCAATTCTTTAATCAAAGTTTACTTTTGTATATAGCTATTTTTAGATACGAGATCCAAAAGAGTGTAACACCCTGTCCAAATGTTGCTGTATCAAACTTCTGATGCACATGTTGTTTATCATCTCTTCTTCTTCTTTTATTATTATTATTATTATTACTACCACGTAGTCTATTTCTGATTTTATACAATAATAATAATGCTAATGCTATATATGATTAAGGGCATGATTAATGATGAATCTTCAATACAAACCACTCCACTGAAATTTGAATAGTTTAGTAGTAAAAATTCATTTTAAAATATTAAAAAATATAATTTTTTTAACTTTATAAAAAGAAATTAATTATTATGTGTAGGTGGTGGGGTCCGACGTATCCAAGTGTTTGGCAACCACAGCACTGTGTGGGTTCAGGACCCACTAGAAAATACAAAATAGGCTTGAAGCCCAAATTGGAGATGAAATCGCCATCCGGATGAAACCCGAGACACACTGTATATCAATTGGATTCCATGGAGGTTCCCAGTAGCCATCCTCAGAGAAAGGGTTTGGAAACTGGATATGAGTTTTTGGAATACCTACCCAACCTTTTGGTTGGACTCCGTTTTTGTTTTGTATTTTATTACCTTTAATTATTAAGTTGTTTCCTTATTAACATGCAAATTGTAATAATTTCCAATCCATTTTCAAATTTTACACTTTTAATCCGAAATTGCACATTAGTCTGTATTCATGCTTATAAGCCTAACATCCAATCACAAATAATAAATTACAAAAATACATTTAAAAAAAAACGGGAAAATGATTAGGGATTACAACACTTTACAATTAGAAGAGATAATAAAATGGAATGTGGAATAAATAAAGTTAAGCTAATCAGGAGATTAATGCTTGGGTGATTTGGAAATCATCCTGAAATTCCTGCAAAACTTAAAATGTCAATCTTCCATAAACATAAAAATCCTACAAAAAGAGATCCAACTTATTAATTAGTAGAAAATAAAAGAAATACATATCTTAATAAATACATATTTGATTAAACTTAATATCATGATAATTGCATGCAAAATCGAGATACAACATGAAGTAGATATACGCGGGACACAAAATACACAAAACCTGCACGAGAGGTCAAAGCCAATTCGAGCATAGCTCTGTTGACACGGCGGCGCCTCTACAATGAGGCGTCGTCTCTAAGCAAAGAAGCGACATCAATACAAAGGGGCGACGCCTCTTTGAAGAGACGTCGCTTCTTTAACAGTGACAACAACAACTTACAGTAGCTTAAATCCTAAGTAATTTTAAACTAGATGCAAATAAAAGAAGATTGATGCAAGTAAACAAAGATTTATGATTAATACTCAGTAATTCACATGTTCATACCATAAACATAACATCAAATGAACAATAAACACAAAAAAACTAACAAGAAAACTAAAAATGAAGCTTTATGCAAGATCAAGAACTTAAAGTTTGAAAATGATAATTCTTACTGATTTGAATAAGTTTGAAGCTTCTAACTTAGCCCTCAGAGACTGGTTTGTTGATTCAAATCCTTTTGAATGCAAAAGATCCTCCTTCATTCTCAATAAAGATGAAACTCTTGGGTTAAAAACTCTCTTCTTTTCTTTTTCCTCTCTTTCTCTTAAAAACGTTCTCCCTTTTTGTCCAATAGCCAACCTCCTTTTCGCTAGCTAAAAACTCTCCTTTTAAGCCTCTCCTCTTTTCCTCTTTTTTTTTTCTTTCCCCCCAATTCCCAAGCCAAGACAAGATAATCACTTTTCATTTCTCATCATTTCCCCCTCTTTTCAACCTTACTTTTTGCCTCTAAAGTCTTTCTTCATGCACATATCTTTAGGTCAGTGATATGTGGGCCCACTCACTTGAATAATGCAGCTAAAAATTGCATTTAATGCTGCATAGGTTTGATATGAAGAGGCGTCGGCTCACCGATGCTTGGGCCAAAGAGATAGCCTCTTCGGCCTAGGCTTGGACTTGGCATTTGAGCCAACGGGCTTTTGGGCTTAGTATTTTGGGCTCAGTTTAGTGTTTTAGGCTCGGGTTTGATATTTTGGGCTTTTGAGTCCATCCTAAAGAAGATTTCGAGTTTTTCTTGCATTCAAAATTTGTACTATCTTATCACCGAACTTTTATTGTTTGCCGATCAAACCGAAAGTGTCCACATTATGATATAATAAAATATCAATGAGATATAGATCAGTTGGTCAAAAGCTGAGGTTCTGGGACCTTTAGATTCCAAATTTAATCCTGGCGTTGCCAGGATTAAATTTTTCCCCGCTAATACTAACAACTAACAGTTATAACCCCTACGAACACTAACAACTATCAATTATGACCCAATAGAATACTAACAAACAACACTGTCTAAAAAAATAAAAAAACAATAATGCATGGCAGAAGAATTAAAATATATTTTATCCTCATAAATATTTATTTAAATTCACTGAGATATAAAAAAAATAATTATCATGAGATGCAATTTACATCACATCACTATGATATTACTCCATAAACAATTAACATTTTAACTATTCAACATTCGATAAAAAAATATGAATTTGAATTACATATCTTTATTTACTTTCTGATTAAAAAAGAAAAAAAAAAGAGTACAACGTTGGTAATTGCAAACTAAAAAGGAGAAAACACCTGGCGAATCAGGGAGACATCCAGAAATTTCTCAAGATTTGGGTAGTTTAATGTACACTTTGTTCAATATTTGTTGCTATAGTAAGTGCCAAAACGAGGGAACACAACGAGGATGTAAACTGTCAGACTGAAACGTGGATTAAGCAGATTGGTGACCACAAGTCTAGAACTCCAATTAAAAGTCCTACTCACAATTTCACATGCTTGAGTTTACATTTATTGGTACCGCACACAAAGGGCATAATATATTTATTGGACAAACATCATTGGCACACGGCATTAAAACAGCGGTTTTTGCCACTATATGTGTTAAAAAGAACAAAAAGAAGAACAGACCACCATGATCCGATCTCTATCAGTAACATGGACTTGAGTTGTCCAAAAAGCTCATCCATCTAGATTGTCACAAGTACGATGATGGAGCTGGTGTGGCAAAAGCGCTGTCAGGCAGAACAGTATAATTAAGGTGACCCCTCACCCAGGAGGGGTTATTGTAATTTAAGATCAATTTAGCTTAATATCATATACTCTATCATAAACTATAATTTTATGGATCAAATCAAGTCACTGTGTCAGTACCTGAACAAACAGGAATTCTGATTGATAAAGAATTTTGCATAATTCTTTATTAAAATAATGGATATATTTGCATTTTGCAAGCTGAGTTGAGAATCAGCTTCAGAAATAAGATTTTGCATAATGATTGAATGAACATCAACCTCACCCTCAAGTATCTATCTCTCTTTAACCGCTAGCAAGAGGAACAGCAAGACTGGATATAAATTAATGTCAAACAATTGTTGAACCGGAAGCTATCATGTCCAGTATCTGATGATGTAATTTGCCATTGGTTACAAGAACACCACCTGAAGGGAATATAATCCTTCGTTCAACTTGATCTGCGGCAAAATCAAGTGGGTCCCCTTTCCAGTCAGTCACCTGATGAAAAGGGAATAAGTTAATAGAACCAAAAAGATGTGACCAAAATTATTGGTACAAGTTCTATATTCTATAATCATTCATAATGTAGAAACTTGATGATCAATGCCAAATTAAATTGTGAAATTAAGCAGAATCCAAGTCTTAAAATAGAACTATTATTTGATCTTGAACTAGATAATTTCAATCACAGCTTCAACCCAATTTTGCTATTTTACAGTCTTCTTATAAGGAAGATATGCAGCACAAAGCATCAGTAAATGTTAATTTTCTGAAGATCGTGTATGAATTATGTTTTTTCCACCTTGCCAAGGATTTTCATCTCTAATTGCTCTAAATAGTACAATGAAATATTCAAACTCATCAAGTTATCACTTTCATAATGTACATGTTCATCTAAACCCAATACAATTTATAACCAATAAATTTGCAGATGACAATGGAGGCTATTTTGCTAGCCTAAAATAAATTCTCTTATGCTTCAAGTGCATCCAGCAGCTTATTCATGTTTAAAAAATTGGGGTAAGAACGTGTAGAATACAATCATTTTCTCAATCCAGAGATCAATTCACACGTGCTTAGAGCCAAAAATTATCGATATGAACAGAGGCTGGTAAACAATCACATACCTTTCCCCCTGCTTCATGTACGCATATTATGCCAACAGCATGATCCCAAGCCTATAGCAATTGAGTTAAAGAATTAAATAATGCAACAGCAATTTTTGCTGTTTCTTTTTCTTCAAATTAACTTGTACCTTGATGGTTGTCTGAGTTCTTGCTTGAAGGATGAAGACCGATGCCCTACCTGAAGCCACCATTAGATACTTGCATAAACTGCATTCAAAGACAACTTTATCATGAAAATTCTAACTGGTAATCCAGAATTGAGGCAATATTTGAATTCCTATTGCTATAAAATAAATTGAAAAAGAGAGAAGATGTTATGCGCCATTCTCCATCAGCATCCACATGTAAGAATAAATATGGTGTATTTTCTGCCAATTAGAGATATTTCTGAGTTTGTCTCGTTTAACAAAATTATTTTCACCCTTTAAACATATTTTGCACCAAGGCATGACAAATAATCAGGTGAAAATGTAGAATTGAGTTTAGAAGCTCAAACTGATATATTCGATTCATCAATTTTAGTTTTGCATCACATATGAGATCAATGACAATATACTTTGACAAATAGTGAATACTAGATCACACCACCGCAGCAATCAAAATTCAAGCAGACATGGCCAAAGTGGTATAATGTAGTCAAAATATTGAACAAATAAGACAACCTTCCACAACATGTAGGCAAAAGGAGAATTTCTTCATTGCCAACACTATCAGCATCATTTGTTGCGGTGAATAAAGATGATAGTGGCAATGATTCCCATGTTTGACTGTCTGGAATACAAAAACGCGCTTCAGGCACTAAGTGATGTCCATCAACAATACATCTATTCCATCCACCAAGATCTTTGGCTGATCCACCCAGCATATCTGATATTCCCTTTGTCCATGTTCCACAGCCAATATGAGCCACCATAAGGGTCCCAGAAGATAGCATGCCTTCAGCTTCACAGGTAGTTTTGTAGGAACTATCTTCTGGCCAGTTGGGGCAGCCCATAACCCCTAATACAATCTCTCCTTCCACTACAAGTGCCAGACCTACCTGAAAATCAGTATACATGTTAAGTGCTTAGCCAGTGGGGAGAACCATGGGAAAGAGAATATTACAAGAAAATGTTTATTGGAAACTAGTACATCACTGAAAAACAAATCGATTGTCTTATGCACAAGGATACAAGATTGCCCACCAACTTGAAAATTATCAAAATTTTCACATAATTTCAAAAAAAAAAAATGAAAAACCAATAACAATAAAATATAAGTAGAAACTGAAACATACCACATACAAGGCCTCATTTCCTTTGACAAAACCTTTAGTGCCATCAATTGGATCTAGTACCTACATTGAAGTCATAGTAGAAAAGATATAAATCCAATAATGGTACTCCATGAGAATGTTAAAGCTGAGCTACCCAACCACATAGCAAACTATAAGATGGAACCAATACATGACAATCACAAATCCTTTGAACAAAAAAAGGGAAAAAAAGATGACATACTCAACTAGGTGGAATAATTCATAGGCAATAAGACTGTATAAATATATGATTGGAGGTGTAAAATGATATCATTGCATCAGAAGACGTTTTATGAAGAGCTTTACCTACCCAGTAAGTGGCTGGCTTGTTTCCGTAAACAATAGGATTCTTCCCTCCTCTGTCAATTGCTGCCAGGACATCAGAATGTTTCAATGGTTTATTGTCGGAACTGGCTTTATCATTGACCACATTTACCACAGAATCCTCCAAATTATTTGAGCGTAAGAAACTAGAATCCTCTTCAGCTACTAAGGGAATAGAAGGGAAGAGTTTACCCAGCTCTGTCCAAAAGAAGAAAAGAAATATAGGTCCAAGAAAAGGAAAGAGAACTATCAATTCAAAAGGCATCAGGAAAAAAATTCTCAAAGGCAGTGTTTGGGAAGTGTAAGGACGCAAGAATTCAAATCAATTGAATTATGTTTAGTCGATTCTCATGTTTTGGAAGATCATAGTCATTAGAGTTCAATTTTTTAATTAAAAAAAAAGGAATTTTAAAGAAAACAAAATCATGCTGAGATGATATTGCAAGAATTCAGTTCAGTTAAATTCTTGCAAAGGATTCATTAAATTAGTCACAGTTGCAGCAGAAATTCAACTAACATTCATAAAATTTCAACAGCAGTAATCAAATTCAAATAAAGAAGACAAAAAAGCAATCACATTTAGAGTTAGCATAAAAATAAAAAATAAAAATAAAAAAAGTAAAAATTACCTAAGCTAACTAGAGCCTGCACTCCAAAATCAGCAATAGTAACTGGAGTCTGGTCATTCTTTTCAAGTATCCTTCCTTCGCTAGATAACAGTGACCTCTTCACCTGCCAATATCACCATCACACTTAACACATCATATGACTTCAAAAAAAAAAAAAACACAAAATGCTTACGTCAACGCAAAGACGGCAAGCTCTCTCTACAACTCCAACGGCAGCTTCGAGCTCTCTGTGGTGCTTCGCCGCGTGTCTTGGAAACGGAAGACCTGACCTGAAAAATATAGCAACAGATAAGATATTTAAAAAAATGTAAAATGAGACGGAAATTTTGATGATGATGAAGAAGAAGGATCGAGTGGAGTGGACCTTACAGGAAAGAATAGTGAACGACAAGATGGAACTGAAGAAGAAGGATGATGCTGACGGCGAATGCATCTGATGGTGGAGAAGTGAGAAGTGGATTGGAGAAGAAGATCCATTGAAGGGAAAGCCGAGGTCAGGCGTGAGCAGTGAGAGGGAGACTCGTTGGCACCTGCTGTTCCTTACAAAAAAAGGTACAGTACAGGATCGATTTGGTAGGCTGATGGTAGATTGGGTAAATGGACCAAATTGAGCCTTTAACAAGGCCTTACCTGACCCAATTAAATCTCTGACTGTTCAATGAGACCCATTACCCATTAAGGATGATAACAAAAGAGCAGAAGCTTCCAAGTGGATCTTACGTTGCCAAGAAAATTGTCCTTATCCGCTTTATCCATATCTCCTTGCGCGCCGCCTGCCAGCATCATCATATACATCACAAGCCCACATAATGCGGCACGCAGTTTTCTCGGCAATCTCCTCGTCAACAAAGCTCATCATTTCGGAATCTTCTCTTTAGCTTCTAATCTCCATATATCTATACAATCAAATTTCAACAACTTTTATCACCTCCAAACAAGATTCAAAATATCTTCTTATTTTCCATATATTTATACACTTAAATGAGCTTGAGATTCATGAGCAGGGTCATCGGTCAGGCGGGAACGCGGGTGTTGCAGGGAATGAAAGATCAGGCATCCAAGTGTGACCATTCAAATATCAAGTCTTTGAAGGATTCTGCAACGGCAAGGCGTTTCTCCAGTGGTGGTGCTGTTGATTCTGGTGCTTTTAATGGGTCGGCACCCAAGATTGACAAGCTTAAGCAAGCTGAGGAATCTCTCAGGACTGTTATGTATTTGAGCTGTTGGGGTCCTAATTAATAAACTCAGCACTCAGCAGAACCAAACAAAAAAAAGAGCAAAATCAGCAGCCTGTAGGCTAGTTTAATGAGTTCTTTAAATCGTTTGAGGAATTTATATACATACTTGTAACTTGTGCATATCCTTTTACTTTATACATATCTCTACATATGTATAGACATGATATAGTAATAAACCCTTTTTTTTTTTTGGTCAATAAGTAATAAACCCTTTTGTTATTTCAATGGATCATTAAGTTGATGTTGTTTGTTTGTTTTTTTTTTCCCTCAATCAAAGCTCTTCAAGAAAATCTTGGTTTCTCTTCAGGAAAGTCTTGTTTTATGTCAAGAATCCAAAAAAAAAAAACATGATCAGGCTTCAATATGGGCCAATTCAATTACTAGGTAAAGCAACTAGTGGGTCAATCTCAATAGCCTATTTTTAAGAAGCCCACATGAAAATTTTTCTTGGCTAATCAGCTAATCCATTCCAGTTTCCATTTCCGCCACACAAGTTTGTTGAATAAACAGAGGCGATAAGCCTGTTTTGTTCATCTCTACTTGCACCTGGACAGGACAGAGTCTTTAGCTCCAATACACGTACTTTTTTTTTTTGAAGAAAATTATGATTTCAGTTAAACATTGCAAGACATATCAGTCGACGTATCTCGTCAACCCTTTAAAGATGCAGAAAAAGATGGTGAAACAAACGATTTTCACCCCAAATAAGGTTGTCCATAGAAGGAAACTTACAGTGAGAGGTTGCAGCGGGCAAGAGCCAGAGAAAAATAAGACAGAAAAGCGGACTTTCTTGAGTCTTGAAGAAGCTGGTTTAGTTGAAATGTCTGGTTTAAGCACTCATGAGCGCTTTCTATGCCGGTTAACGGTATATATTAACTTCATCTCTTTGATTAACAAACTCTGCTCAAGAAACAAAAGATCAAATTATTTGATGATTAAAGATTGTTTTATGTGTGTATTCAGATATCATCATTGAACCTTTTGAGGGTGATCTCGGAACAAGAAGGATGTGGTATTGAGGAGCTGAATGCAGGAAGGATATGTGATTGGTTTATAAAAGATAAGCAAAAAAGGCAGCAGAATATAGATTCTGCAGTCCTTCAGTGGGACGATTCTGAGTTTCAATTATGAGTTGTTGCTGTAATTTATTCATGTTCTCTTTTAATTTTTTTTTAATTTTTTTGGAAAGTATGTTCTCTTTTAATTAGTAGACTCAAAAAGCTAATGTAACATGGATATTCTTTTTTTCTTTTTTCTTTTTGGTTGGCTGTGCCTTGTTTACTAAAATCAACCTTTTTGTTTTGGATAGTTTTCATGGAAGCAAATTTTCTTTTTTATCTTATTCTTGTGTAGTGATAATCGCTTAAATTATTTTAAAGTTCAACCTATAAAGTAAATAAAATTTTTTAACATTTATTTTTTTTATATAAAATTTGAATTCAAAATCTTATTTAGGAAATTTAAATTCTTTTTTTAGTATTTTCAAGTAACTCTTCCAAACATTCAACAGCTAGAACTAAGCATTGGGCAGGTCGGCTCGGTTCGGATTCCATATATTCATTTTGATCGGGTTAAAGACTAGTGAAATTGGAGGCCAAACTGAGCCTATTTGAGGCCTAATACCGATGGGTCGGTTAACCGATTTGATTGGGTTTGACGGTTCGAATGTATCAGTTGGATCGATTTGTTTCGGCCCATTAAAATTGAGCCCATAACTAAAAAAACATTTAACTATATTAAGCATATTAATGGGCTTGGCCCAACTTTACATATTTTCAGTTTGTGAAATCCAAAAAATATAAGCCCTAACGCAGCAAAATGAATAGCCCAAGGGCCCCAAACTATACCTAACAACCCTATAAATTTACATATAAAATTAAAACCTTAATTCTATAAATTAAAGAGGAAATTTCACCTCATGTACCCTTTGACCACTTTAATTTCGTTCGTGACCTGACCCTTTTTTTTTTTTCATTTTTGTTTTTCCGCTTTTCAGTTTTAGCCTTCCTTTATTCTTTTCATTCGGTTTTAGTTTTCTTCTCCAGCTCTCACGCTCTCTCTCTCTCTTTCTTGCGATTTGTCTCTCTCACTGTCTTTCTCTTTTCCTCTGTACTATTTATAGTTAATCCATAACAACAGGAAAAAGAGATAGCGAGCGAGACCCAAATACAAATACCCAGATTTCAAAATCATATAGCAACATGCGATATGCATAGGGTTCTTCTCCTTTCTCGACAGAGTGCTGTTTGCTTCCCTCTTCATCCTTTCCGCTTGGCAAATGTATTTATTTTCCTCCTTCTCTTGTTTATTCTTCTTCTTTAGATCTGTCATTTATTTTCTTGGTTTTCCTTTGTTTTGTTTTGTTTTTTTGTTTTAGATTCGCACAACCCGTTATCTCTTTTTTATCATGTTTTTGAATTGAAGGTTATGTTTTCTCGCTTTGATAGTATAATGGATTAATTTTTACATTGTAGTCTACTGTTTGCTTTTATGGGTTTTGGGCAAACTCTTCAGTCATTCACATGGCTATAGGAGAAAATCGTTTTTGGTTGTGTATATGGTAGGAAATTTTGGACATGAAATGACAAGATATTTGAGGTTTTGAGCTCCATTTCCTTCGTGTGGGGTTTTGCTTTTCTAAAACGTTTTGGCTCAAACCGTGTCTTTGTCATGAACATGAATTTAATTCTTTGTTTATCAGTCTCATATCTCGAATCCTTCAATCAATGATATGGTTGTTTATTGATATTTATTTATATGCTGATAATTTGACATCTTATGATTTGATGGATAGTACACTTCTTTTGGTTAAAGAGTGCTCCTACTTTAGGACCTGTATTTCAGTTTACATGTTGCTTAATATAATATCTTTACAACTATATATATTGTTGTGTACGGCACAACTAAAAGAGAGGTTTCGCAGCCGCCTTTGCGTGTAGGCGTTAGTAATTATGAATAAATATGTTTTTTTTTTTGCCATATTTTTCCTATTTTATTGGGTATTGTATGTTGAACTTGAAAATAAATGCTGAAGCCTGAGCTAGATGATTTAATGCACACATGAAATGCAATGCAGCTAATATCTTGTTGCAATTATTAACATATTGTTGCAAAGAACTTTTTGGGCTCAAGTAGCTGTGAACATATTGGTCGAAGTAGCATAACCTTGTTTTGTTGAACAAGCTTATCTTCAAACGGGCTCGAGTGGACATCTATGTTGATTTTTGGATGGAAATTCA
>CATIWK010147898.1:0-31454 GCA_949634005.1 Mallotus japonicus | reverse complement strand
GCATCATATTATTGGGTCATAAAGCATCAACATTGCCAAGAATGACTTGTCCAAAACTGGAACAGCAAAACCGTTACGATGTTCAAAATATTAAATTAGAACAAATTTTTTGCAATATGAAAAGCAACTTAAATATTTTTTATTTTGATTCTGAATATATAGAAGGAAATAGTAAAATTCCATTCCAGAATATCTGACATTTATCAAACAGCTAAACCCCAAAACCCAATACAAAAGAAGGTTGCTTGTGCTGCTGCTACTCGGCTAGTGAGAAAAAGAGAGAGATGCACATACATGGTTGGCAAAAACAACCATTGAAGATGCCAGAGCAAACATTAAAAAAAATAAAAATAAAAAAAACACCAATATACATTTTAACAGGGTATTTGCTCATATGCCCAACTATATGCTATAACTCAAGAAGTCATGTTTTCTGCTAAAATGAAGCAATATTGAGAAAATTTTAATAAATATTAACTCACTAACACCAATGGACTTGTTTAATCAGGTATATATATTCTACATTCAAATATCTAAAATGCCTCTGAAATGAAGACTTTACGAACATATAGGCACCGGCAACAACACTAACCCTTCATACAGACCGCAACATCAGGAGCTTCATTCTTTAAATATCTTAACTCAGTGTATACAAATGAGTTCTTGGTATGCTGGCGCTCAAAACGAACACAAAAAAACTTGCCCTTCTGTCTCAAGCCTGCATGTAAAAGAGAGTATGTCACTATGATGTTGCAAAATTGCCAACCAACTCTGTTATATTGAAATGTTTAAAAGAGAACATGCCGTAATGCTTGAGAAAATGTCACCATGAAATACAATAATTTCATATGAGAGAATGGAGCAATTACAAACTTCTCTTTCAATGGAACAATGTTAATCCAATATTAAAATTAAATATTTGAATAGAAAAATCTAAAAGAATTCTTCAAAACACAATCTGCTTGTTCCTTGAAACCTCAACTGAGCATATCCATCTGATTTTTATTCCAACCCAATGTTAAAAGATACAGTATTTCAATTTATGTTAGAGCCAATGTCCTAGTCACGTCTCAAATATCGAGTTTTGCTCATTGCCCATTAAGTGCTTCCCTCTGTAGATATGCATGAAAGGATTCGATAGTGCTTCAAAATGAATTCCTGGATTCTACGACCTCAACAAATTAGATGTTTACAAGTTTCTGTTAGTGTACTCAAACAATTTCCACTTCAGTAACATGGTCTCAACAAGGTTATGGCAGTTATCAAGATAAAATTTCAAAACGTCATGTAGTTAAGGAAGAAAATTCTTATCAGTAATGAGTCGCTTTTAAAAAATCATCACACTTAACATGCAGCAAGAGCAGGCACAAAATGAACGTCACCAACATAGCTATAGACAAATGAAAAAGAATCGCATAATTACCTTTTAATGCCAAAATTGTTTAAAAACTAGAACTTGAAGCAGGAAGTTCAGTAACTTTTCCCACCGCAACTGTTTTCCCTGCAAGGCCCAATCCTCCAATCAGATGAAATGTGGCCCCAATTATACAAAGAAATCACGCATCATAGAAGTTCAAAAACGTACCCTCAGTACGAAGAGTAAACCTTCCAAGTTGGGGAAAATCTGCAAACTTCTCAATGCATATCATGCTATTGACCTAATAAGCATAGTATTGAAGATCAAAATACATGTCAAAAAGGAGAAAGACCACTTTCTACCAATAAATTTGTATTGGAGATTAAGAAAATACAAATTTTCTGAATGTGCATATACTTTTTTGCATTGGTATGCCAGACATATGAAAACCAAATCATTGTCAAAATCAACACTTACTTAGAGAAGTAACAAGAAGGCTGAACCAAATACCTGAACACGACAGACAACTACAGCCCCATTCTTCACAAAGAGCACTTTCTTTCTCATAGGTTTTTTTGTCTTTGGATCAATCTGTTGTAGCAGCTCAACAATCTCACATTCCTCAACTACAGAATGAATGTGTAAAACAGCCTTATAACCAGCAGTAAATATGGCCTGGACAGCAAAATTATTGCTTTAGTTATTATAACCATCAAGAAGACAAAGTTAACATGTTGGTTATTTACTTTAAAAGGAAGAAAGAAAAAGGGAACTTTAAGTGACACTTAAATCACATTAACATACATTATCCAGCAGTTCAAGGATCTGCAGCTGAGCAACAAATTCCGTAACTGCAGCTATTGGCTTTGCTGCAAAGTGTAACAAAGAAAATAGAGGATCAGAACAAATGCAATCCATACATGCAATAACTAAGGGCACATACAGGGAAAATTTCCTTGCTGATAAAGGATTATATAACTTCTTGCCACTAAAAGACAAAATCACCTCCAGAAAGACAAAGAATAGGCTCACAAAAACACTTACCAACACTTGACAAGACAAAACCTGACAGTATATCCTCATCATCAATTCCAGATAATCTCACACGCAGATTTTCACCAGGCCCTGCACGTCTAACCTTGTCCTCATCACAATATACAGCAAGAACTTTCACCTGGGTCTGCAGATAGACATTTTTAACTCTCAAGCCCCATTACAACAGAGAGAGAGAGAGAGAGAGAGAGAATAAAAAAATATATATAGTAAAAAGATTGGATTATACACCTTATTTGGCATGACCAGTAAGGAATCACCCTCAGCCACACTACCAGATTCTACTTTGCCCATGACTACAGTACCCATATCTTTAAATTTGTCAATAATAGGCATCCTGCATGTTCAAAAGTTGAGAGTAGGAGTAGCTTGTGAATCAGGAAAGCAGTTCACAGAACCACATTAGTCAGTAGCTAAATGTCTAAATCCATTAGAAATGTTATCCACTCTATATCTATATATATATATATATATATATATATATATATATATATATACACGTGTGTGTGCGTGGGGAGAGAGAGAGAGAGAGAGAGAGAGAGAGGGGGGGGGGGGGGGGGGGGAGGCAAAATTACAAAAAAGTCAAAATAGGATAATTTTGTCATTTACTAATAAAAGTAAAATTAAATTAATTAAAATATAATTTTAATTTGATAGAAAGTCTATTTTCTATTTTAATTAGGTTAACTTTTATTTTATCTCTAATAAAAATTAAACTAACTAAAATATAATTCTAATTTAATTGAAAGTATGTTTCATATTTTAATTAGGTTAACTTCTATTTTATCTCTAATAAAATAAAATAAAATAAAATTAATTAAAACGTAATTCTAATTTAATTGAAAGTATATTTTCTATTCTAATTAAATTAATTTCTATTTTATCTCTAATAAAAATGAAATTAATTAACATATAATTCTAATTTAATTGAAAGTATGTTTCCTATTTTAATTATGTTAATTTTAATTTTATCTCTAACAAAATTAAATTAATTAAAATTTTAGTGATAATTTTGTTAAAAATATATATTTTCTATTTTAATTAGATCTACTTATATTTTATCTAATATAAATAAAATTAGATAACATAATTTTATAAGTCTTATTATATTAAATTTAATAAGTAAATAATTAAAATCAAAATTAATAAATTTTATGAAAATAGAAAAAGTATATAATTTGTTTTAAAAATAGATATTTTTATAAATTAAAATTAATAAATAAAAAATAAAGCATATAATTTGTTTGAAAGTATATTTGTAAGAAAAGTAGTACAATTATAGTTTTTAGAAGTTTTTATGAAATTTAACAAAAAAGAGTTAAAATTAAATTAATTAATATTTATCATTTAATTATTAGTTTAACTTAAAAAATTGCATTAAATTAATTTGTGTAAATAAAAGTATTAATATTAAAAATATTAAAGAAATAAATTGTCATAGCTTAAATAAAAAATTTACTAAATTGTAATAAATTATAAGTTTAATGGGGCTGTAATATTTAAATTGTTATATAAAAAAATATAACTTTTATTATTTTTAAATTTCTTATTAACAAAGCTAATGATTTTTTATTATCTTATGATTAATTATGACCATAATATTTTATAAAAAATGTTGTAGTAATATCATATAATTATTTAAATAAAAGATTTATAAAAATTATAACGAATTATAACCATATTAAATTAATATTAAATTGTTATATAAAATAAATAACATTGTTAATATTTTTAAAACTTTTTTTAATAATAATAATAATAATAAGTTTAATTGTTGATTTACTATATATCACGAGTCAAATAAATTTTTTATTCATGTGTGAAACACGTGGTTGCACTCCATGCTCAAACCGCATTAGAAGATAAGCACCACACTGGCATAATATTGTCATTTCAAATTAACACATAATAAAACACTTGACTAAACGTTACCATTTGCAGCAATTTCGTAGTTCCATTTAAGAATGTAGTATAGATATCATATATTGCAAATCAACCAACTTAGCATTTAGACTGAACCATCTTGAGAACGAAACAAACAAATTGTGAACCTGTGTATCACTTGAGGATGGCTGGTCTTATATTCAATTCAGTAAATAGTGTTACCAAGCTCTTAAATTCCATACAAATAAGAATCTTTACCTCTTAAAAGCAAGCAATGCAGATTTAACTAATCAAAATAGAAGACAAGCAAGAACAAGTCAACAAAGTAAATCTTGCTCTTAAGAAAAGACCATTAAAGAAAAGGCCTAGAGGGATATACAACACAAAAGCATTTAAATAGCACTATTATTAATCATAGTGTGAGCGTGTGAGAAAAGGGAGTAAATAAAAAGAACAGCAGAGATAGGATTAAAAAAGCAAGAATGAATCTCACCTGAAAGGACCTTTAGGATCTCGTAAAGGAACTTCAATGGAATCCAGAGCTTCAAAAAGACATGGGCCTTTCCACCATGGACATGTACTCTTATCCACTCTTGTTTTCATATTTGTGCCAATCAGACCAGATATTGGTAGGAATTGCACATCTGCAAATTTGATATTAGAATATGGCCCAAATGGGGGAAAAAAACAAATATGGAGTCAGGTAAGTTTAGTATGGTAACCATTAAGTCCTATAACATAGAGATTGACAAGCAATCAAATTATCTGCCATAAAGATTTATATTCCTTCAATAAGCCATTCAAGTTAGATGTCAGACTCAACTTTCCTTCAGCATCATTTTTTTCTTCCACAATGGCCAAGTAATGAAGCTAAAAAGAAAACTCTATGTACCACCCTAATCTCTAACAAGTTCCACATGAATTTTCCTCCTTCCTATCGCACTTGGTTCAATAGCTAGCAAGGAAAACTCTCTTCCAGATGACACTCAGCCAAATGTGTCAATAAAACCTTCTTACCCCGGTTCGCCCACATCTGGCAATTTTCAGAATAAAGGATCAGGTGGAGAAAATTTTAGTCAGAATTCAAAATTAATACCTAATATCGGTACTATATTTAAGATATACGTACTGTAAAACGTGAAGTAGACAAAAGAAAATAATATCAAAAGCGTCAGTTTGAAGTTAATCCAACTAACAATTACTAAGATAAAGAACATAAACTTCAATTTTTTGCAAACCATAAACAATTTACCTCAGTACCTTTTAAAAAAATACATTAATATTAACATTATAATTTTTCTAAACAGTATTCACACATGTTTTAGGGCTTGCTTACATTAGTTTCTAAGATGATAGCATATATAGATAGATTTTAGAGCCTCACAAGAGATCAGAATCAATGTAACACCCATAACACCAAAATCAATAAAATACTCTAATACTGATCTTCTCTCTTTGATAAAGTCAGAATCAGGAAAGGGAAGAGTAGAGGGAAAAGAAAAACCCAAAAACAGGGCAGGAGAGAGAATTACAATGAAGGCAGGAGAGAGATGGCCAAAATCAAGGCAGAAGAGAGATGGCAAAAATCAAGGCAGGGGGAAAGAGATTAGCATCAAATGGATGCTGGATCAGAAGATTAAGTTCCCAGCAACTCAGGAAGGAGATGTCTGGTCAAATTCCAGCAACTTTATTAGTACCTCCAGCAATTTCCAGAGCACTGATACCAGATTTTGATAGATTGGGAATTTTTTAATATACTGGTAAGAGATTTCAATGATTTTTTTTTTATATAAAAAATATGGCACTTAAAGCAACTTTCTGGCCAACCAATGGTAAAACTGAGAGGGATATGGCTTTCTGGTGCCTTGCACTGGCCATGCACCTAGGCCAAAAACTGCACGCCTGATAAAGTTTGCTGCCTTTCACCTCCATAGGCGCTAAAGCCAATGCCCTAAGCACCGTGACTTTAACAACCATGTAACAGTGGCATTTCAAAATTAAGTGACAACGTAAAAACAAAAAAAACAAAAAAAAAAAAAACAATTGAAACATAAGTGTCAAAAGAGAAAAATTTTCTGATATGTAAGGCCCGTCAAAAAATATTCTCTGATACCTTTCTTCACATTGTAGCCTGAAGACTTTAGAAATGGTGTCATCTTTGTTTCAATTTCATCATACCTGGAAATAAAATGAAAAATAAGCATAAACCAAGCAACTACTTGAATTCTCTTCTTTTGACCAGTTACACAAAGTGCAAGCACAAAAAACACTGAAACATATTCATGCATGACAAATGGTGCACACAGAGAGCTTATCCAAGAAAAGTACCTTTCTTTTGACCAGTTCACAGTAGGATCATCCATTTTATTTACAACAACAAGCAGTTTAGACACACCCAATGTCTTTGCAAGCTGAACATGCTCACGGGTCTGTCCACCTCTCTCATACCCAGTTTCAAATTCTCCTTTTCGAGCAGAAATCACCTAGTTAGTAAGAGAGAAACTCGTCAAAAACCAGAAGCAAGACCCCAATATGAACAATCATAAAGAAAAACAAAATGTTAGCACAAACTTACCAGTACACCAATATCAGCTTGTGATGCTCCACTAATCATATTTGGAACGTAACTCTTGTGGCCCTGAGAATAGATGAAAGCACAATTCCAAATGTTTCATCAACAAAAAATGGATGTAACATGAAAACAGAACTGACTGGTCATTACAATTCATGACTGGTCATCATTACGATTCATAGTAAGCACTTTAACGATGACAAAAAAAGCTGTAAGGGCAATAAATATTTCACATGGAGAGTAAGCAGAAACATTTCTTATTACAGAGAAATTCATTAAGTTTTTTGCAATACATAGCAGCACAACAAAAGAGTTGGCAGAGATTATGTTTCCATTATTTTTTTCAAATTCAATTCAACATGATGACTTATTGAGTTTTCAGCACATGTACTATGACAAACTTTATCTGAGAATAATTTCATGGGCTAGCGAAAGTATGAATTAAAATTTAAAAGCATCACCAAATGATTATTTTATGAACTCCGGCTTGACTAGTTTGATGCACCTCGGACTCAATCCAACAAGCATTCAGTTTATGCATATAAGAGTCAAAACAATTCTATCAACGAGCGCACGTAATGCCCGAGTCAATATCAAATTAGGAATTTGTTTGCATTTAGTTTTCCTTATTTCTTTTGGTTTATAATTTTCTCATATTAGAAGTCTTGTTTAGGACTATTTTAAAAATCTTGCATTTGTTTAAACCCAAATAATTGCATCATATTCCAACCTTAATCATCTACTCTACTATTTTCCACTGCATCAGCATATGACAGCTTGGACAACTTCTGACACATGACTAAATGAGCTATCTTGAAACCAATAACATGCAAAATTGGAAACTAAATATTTGTTAAAAAAGGATCCAGACCATCAGACTCAATCAAGGTTCAAGGAGCTGCAATTAAGCAACCATTATTTAGAAGTCCACAAGTTAAATTGGCCATCTGCAATCTGATAATTGTGTTCAGCACAATGCACAGTGCATAACTTAGACGCACACCTGTATTACCACAACTTCACCAAATTTTTAGCCAGGTCATGAAAGATTGTCCACACATCGCTATAGTCATTAAAGGCCCAAGGCACATCAAGGTGCTAGTGAGTCCTAGAGCCTAGTTGCAGGGCACAATGTGAAGGCGTGAAGAACAAAAACTAAAAACTACTAACAAAAACCAAATAACTTAGCTTATATAATAAAATACTATCGCTAAATAATAATTTAAAAAAAAACTACAATTCTTAAAGCATCCTCCATAAGACGACTATCAATCATCAAGGCTCAATATAGTTATCTTGTTTTTCATCTTTTTCTTCATCAAATTCCTCAGTCACAACTAGTACAACTATTAGGCATAATAGGTGATAGTAAATCAATGATACATAGCATGATATATAAAGCCTATAACTAGAGACGACATAGAGGAAAAAACTGAAGCGATAAGCCAATAATGCATATTGTATTAAGAAAAAGTTCATAATAAACTCTAAACCAGAAATTTGAGTAGTATATTAATGTATCAAAGAAACAAATAAAACAAACATCAAGCTACAAAAAAAAAGGCAAAATGAAAGTAGTTATGTTATGGCTTAAAAAATTAAAGACAAAACAGCTATTCATAAGTAGATGCCAGATGGAAAAATAAAAGAAAAAAAGAAAACAGAGAGGGGGAGAAGAAGGAGAGAATGGGGGGCCAAAATGCCTAGGTATTGATGTGGGGATGGTCAGCTGCAGCTCTTGCCTTTGAATATAACAGAAATTACTTCTCTTTTTTTTTTACCATGTTTTGGTGTGGATGGGCACATAATAAGCTCTTGTAAAACTTGATATTAATAGATCAGATTGTTTATTGATTTTTAAAAAAAAAAATACGTATAACAGTAATCTGTTACAAAGGCAAACATATTTTGTGCTTTGCCTAGAGATCATTGCGCACACCTTTGTCACCTTCCCCACCTTTCAGGAACTGAGTAAAGGCATACGCCTTGTGACTTGGCACGCCTTTAACTTTAAGGACTATGCATATCATGTAACCGATAGAAATAACAAACACACATATCAAGAAGCAAAAATGGTGATACTATGAAAGTGACAGCCAAGGAATTATCCCGCTGGAAGGAAGAAACAAAGATAAAGAAAAGGAAATTTAACATCTATGAAACATGAACCCAAAAAGCACTCTCAAGAACTTGCCTCAAACAGCATATATATGCAAAGTATGCCCTATTCACCTAGTTTGATCATCTAACAAAGCAGAGATACTCATAACAGCAACTTGAATGCAATAAATTAGAAAAAAAAAAAAATTGGAAAATAGGGTCTGGAGATGTGATCCCTCACCGGTGCATCTAAAATTGTAAATCTAGTTGTCTCTGTTTCAAAATGTGCTCTTCCAACTTCAACTGTTTTACCCTACAGTCAGCATAAAGTGTTAGTATCTAGCTCGCTAACCAGTGCTTAAGATAGATAAATGGTTGCAACAAGCAGTATAGCACGAAAGTAAAAGTATCTAGCATCAGAAGACCAACATTCACAAACAAAATTGAAGAATACCTTAGCTCTCTCCTCTTCATTAGTGTCCATAATAAATGCCATATACCTAACACATGGAATATAAACGGTCATTAGGTGTCGTATGCAAGTAAGAACTAGAACATGCATGCTGCAGTCCATATATCACAATAAATCCATGACAAGATAATGATAACACAGTTAATTTATTATACAATAATTAATGGTTAAATCACATTATTTCCATACAAATATGAAGTTAAAGTCTACAACCTAATTCAATAAGAAACATAATAGAACACTTCCATCAAAATTTGATATGACTGAGAGAGTTCAGAATCCAGAAAGTTTAAAGAAACAGTTTATTAGGAAATATCCATGAAAACATTCAAGTGCAAGTTGAGGATAATCCAAAAATTCCAGATAGGCGCACATGACAAGATCAAATTGGAATTGGAATATATAAAACAGATTGAATAATCTGGACAGCACACATCCCATAGAAACTAACCACACAAGAAAAAAATCTAGAAATTAATTTACAAAGATGAGTCTTATCCACATAATTTTATGCGTGTTTCTACAGATCATATAGACCCATCCAAATCAATTTGAAAGTCCAAATAAATAACAGAAAGGAACTCCTACCAACTTTCTCTACTTTTTTCCTTAGCTTCTTTCTCATATTTTTGGATAGTCCGATCATCAACCTGACCACTTAGGAAAAGTATCTGACCTCCAGTTGTGGACTTTCCAGCATCTGTAATTCAATGAAATGAGAATTCCAAACAGAAGTAATGTGAACAACAATTAGACCTCATCAAGGTGAAAAGATGTGACAGCATAATAATGTAGCACTAACAAGATCAGCCTAATTGTAACCAATAGAAAACATCATAAGCCCGACTCTAATCTTGCAAAACCATGAAGTAGATTCACCTACCAACATGACCAATGAAAACCACATTCAGGTGCCGCTTTCTATTGTCTTCTTCTGTCTCATCTGGAGTTTCAACATCTGCTGATGGAGGTAATTAATTATCTATTACTGTAGATAGACATGGTAAAGCAATAAACAGAGAACATAAAAGAAAATTTAAAAAGAACAGAGAAGCCTTCACATTACCTTTTGACCCAGCCTGCACTATTTTGGAGTTCAAAGCAGCTCCACCTTTTGGAGCTGAAAAATAAGCATAAAAGAAAAACAAAATTACAAGATGAACATTCAAAATCAAAACCTATCAAGATACACGGTTAGCAACAAACAATGAGGCAGTAGCAAGCATAAACCACAATTCAGTCTGCCAAGAATAAGGAGATGCTCGATTAAAAACACCAACTTGACAGCATCACTACCAACCTTCCTCCATTTTTTCAACATTCTCAACTTCTACTGGCTTTGCATCTTCTGGATTAACTACCCCATTATTCTCTTCTGTTAGGATTTTATCAAAGCATTCAACATAAGATTCCAAAACAAACAAAAGTAGAAGAAGGATTAAGAAAAGAGTTGTGCAACCAGAATCCAATAAAAATACAAAACAAATCAGAATACCTTCAGCAGAGTCGAGTTGTAAGGAGCGAATTTCTGCCTCAATATCTACCATCAGGGCATATCAAACAAATTCTCACACAAGTTAAGCACAACACAAGCAATCAATTATCAACAATTAAAAGATTACATGCATATAACAAAACCACACCAAGCAACTATAACAAAAAATTTTACCCTACTTCAATGTATCAAACAACAAAAAATCCACAAAATCATAATTTCACAGAAGAACTGCTTGCTAATTCCAACTAAAAAAAAAACCGAAACTTCATTTAACATCAACACCAATAATACTAACGAAAAATCTATAAAGCAATAACCGATTTTAATGAGATTTAGGTTTAGATCGGAAATCGATAGATCAAATGCAAATTAGTAGATCCATAAACAAGATAAAGAAAAATTATCGTAAAAAAGGCAATAAAAAATAGATAAAATAAACAGAAGGAGACAATTACCCATGGTGATGAACAAGATAAGAAGACGACGACAACGATGAGTAAACAAGAGTTGCTAGGGTTTTTGATGTGAGGAATGAAGGAGGAAGATAATAAACAAGAATCCGTGCACTGATAGCAAGTGCGGTGTCTCTAGTTTTTTTTATTTTTTTGCGAACCTAGCCTGAGGGGTTAAAAATGATCCTTTTTATTAAATTATGTAATTTATTTTAATCTTTTTTTTTTTGGGAATATTACATAAAAATCCCAACCTTTTAGCGTTTTCCAAATTAAACCCCCCGTTTTTTTTTCTTACAAACGTAACAACAAACTTTCAAAAATTTACAAAATGTGTCCTCCATCTCTCTGAATTAACAAAATGCTTAGGTGACCGTTGAAAACGTTAGTTTTGGATGAAATAAAAGATGTGGGCCTATTAAATTGCTAACTAGTACTTCTAATTAGAAAACCTAAAGCTAGTGTTATTTCAATATTCTACTCGTTAGAATCTATTGGAACCGAAGGAAGAAGATGATAAAGCATTCTCAATCTTAAGATTCAATTGAGGTTGAACTATCGAATTTTATTGAACAAGAGAAAGAGAAGGTGACAGTTGCATTGATTGAAAATATGTATGTAATGCAACTTTTGAAACTTCTTTGGATAGCTAGTAGTTGTATTTGATGTTTATATTGAAATTGATAAATGGAACTAAAATTAGTGGTCCCCTACTTGTCGCTATCTTGTAATGGTGTTGCATTCATAATCTATTTTGTCGTCACACTCAATAATTTAGAAAATTTTTATTAAACTACTATAATTTTTTATGTTTTAAGGTTTTCAAGATGGGAACTAGGTATATCACCATCATTCTCCACCATACATATATTTTATAGGAAACCCTTAGAGTAACTATATTGATGGTTAGAGTGCCTAAAATGAATTTAGCTAATAGTTTGAGAAAAATTGCTACCGACAAAGATAATAATGTAATGATTGCTTTGTTAAGTGAGATAGATAATATTGAACTTTATGTTCTTCATACTTGGTAAGAAGAAGCTTGTGTTGTATATGTACCAGAGCTTGTATTGATGATAAAAGGAGCTACTGTAGTTGAAAATGAAGTTGTGGGTGATAAAGAATCTCAAATGAATAAGGAATGAAGATGACTATGGTGATGGCAATAATGTTGAAGATGATGACAACATTCCTACTGAAAAAGGAAGTTAGTGATCATCTGTTCAAGGAGTTTTATAGAGATAAATGCTTATGCTTTTACAAATTAGCATGCTTCTTATGAAAATGAAAATGACCTTGTTGTTAAACATCCTTCTGAGTCAAATGCAACTGCGATTAATAAAATGGTCATGCTGATGATACTACTATAAATGCCGATAATTATGATGAGAATGCACCAACTGTTGAAAAAAATGTTGACAGTGTTACCAGTACTGATGAATCTGCTTCCACAACTACTGCAATTGATGAAATAACTACTACTAATGATGAAGTTACGACTAGGCCAAACATAAAGAAAGAAAAATATGGCAGATAAAGGTAAGAGGAAAATGGCATCAAACGTAGTGGCAAAGCTTATGAGGGTAACTGTGCATATAATATAAGTAGTAAAGCTTATAGGAGTAATTATGTAGAAAATATAGGTGGTAGAGCTGATAAGTAACATATAATCAAATAAGTTAAAAACCAATTAATTATCATTCAAATCAATAAGTCAACTTAAATTTTCTAATGTCTCTAATAATATATACTACTTGCTTTTAAATTCTACTATCTACCATCTACCATCAATTATATATAAGGACTAATTTTCATTATCCCAGTAACCATTTCATGTTAATAATTACACAGGAATGCAATCATACAAAATGTCCATTTTCTTTTTTGTGTTTCTTCTTGCAATTCTCAGTCTTCATTTTTTTCTTTTAATGCTTGCATTTCTCTTGCATGTGCTCCTTCAATTTATTGTAAATTCGTTGCCAGGTTTACACAATTACTCAACAACCTTTCTACCATTTGCCTCCTATAGTTATATATAGGAGGATCATATCACATGAAAAAGTTACAATATCCAGGTTGTTACATCAACACGAGTGATTCAATATGGGTGATTTAACTTCAATCCATTTGAACAAAAATTTTGTATATTATCATACCTTGTGTAATGAACAACTATAAAAATTTTGTCTTGGTTATGATTCTTCAATGAATATCAAATATAAGCTGATCTTTTATGCTTACAACATTGTTGATTTAAGTTTATAAACATTTGAGAAAACAAAAGAAGAAAAAGAAGAAGAAGAAGAGGGCAGCCTTAAGGATTTTAGGTATTTCACTTTCAATTGAAAATTTAATAATGGAGTGTCCAATCAGTGGTCTAGTCAGTAATTTAATGGGGCCCATATCTTTTGTTTCATCCAAAACTAATATTTTCAACAGCCACATCAGCATTCTGTTAATTTAGAAAGAAAGAGCGCACGTCTTGTAAATTTTTTAAAGTTCATTGTTATGTTTGTAAGCAAAAAAAAAATGATAGGGTTTAATTTGAAAAAACGGCTAAAAGGTTGGAATTTTTATATGATTTTTCCTTTTTCAATTATAAAGAAATACTGTAAATTATTTCATACTAAATGTGTATATAATCTATATATACTATAAAGAGGGACACGAAATTCACTATTCATCTACAGTAAATTCCGTGTGATTTTAAAATTTTCAAAATTACCACTATGGAAAATGACACCATTTAATTGTATTTTAAAAAAATGCTGATGAAGTCGTTTAAACTTTTGATCATTCCCATGCATGCCAATGTGGCATTCCACTTGATCAGATAAGGCTGATTCTCCTTTTATTTTGATTTCTAAAATTACCCTTTGTATTTGTATTAAAAAGGCAGTGCATTTAAATTTTATTGTGTTTTTTTTGTAATTTGACTTCTCAGTTTGTTTGATACCCAACACGTGTCCTATAGCCTGTTGCATGCTTGCACACAGCTGCCTCTATAACTTTTTTGCATTTCTAAAATTATCCTTTGTGTATCATGTAAAATGGTGGCGTTTTGCTATCAAATTAAGTATAGCTCTGTCTTTGCATTGTTCCATGTTTGAATGCTAGACACATGTCCCATTTAGGAGCAGGAATTCAGGTCTCTACTTTTAATAAAATGATGCATTTATCCTTAAATAATTACCTGAAACGACATCATTTAATTGACTTCTAATGCATTGATTTGTAATTCCACTTTTTATAACCCTACTTCCTTTCCTCTTAATAGTGGATGTGTATAGCCAACAATCATGTTCTTTTCTCCTCCCTCTGCCTTCTCCAATTTTCTCATGCCCACTTCTTTAATTCCATTCAGCTTTTCATTTTTTCTAGTAAAAAAATTAGCATACCATCTAGTGGGATGGTTTTCTGCTGCCTTTTTTCTTCTATCTCAATCCTCTCTAATTTGCTCTTTGAATTTTCATGGTTTGAGAAGAATTTGCATTGTTTCCATAGTTTTTTCGTTAAAAAAAAGTGGGATGCTTGGCTTTGAGAGCTACTCCTCATGCAACCTCCCAGTTGCCTTTGTGTTTGTTGGCTTCTCTGTTTCTTTACTGGTTTTTTTTTTCCAAAAAAAAGTTATTTTTTTAATTTGAGTCATGAGTTTTTTGTCTGTTATTTTTATCTGTGTTTTTGTGCTTTTTTTTAATTTCTTTTATATAAATGTTATTGGTTTCTTTCACAGTCAAACTCAGTATTTTCTCCCTCTATCGTAATTAGTCTTTCATTCTTAATTTTTTCGTATGCACACATTTACATGCTTGCTTATCCATTTATTTCTTTGTCCCTCTTTATAGTATATATAGATATATATTCTTAATTTTTCGTATATGCAAATTTATATATTTGCTTATCTATTTATTTATGTGTCTCTCTTTATAGTATTATAAATTTGATCCAAAACTTCTAGGTGATAGAACTTTTAATTTCTAATAAGTTAGAAAACAACTTCTTTAATTCAAAGAAGAGAAAGATAAACTTTTGGAGAAGATGTTATGAAGCTAAAGAAAATATGCTTATTGCTTATGTCCCCTTCATTAATGAATCCATGCATATATATATATATACAAGTTTGTTCTAAAATAGTTAACTAAAAATAACTTATTAAATATAAACCATTGAATTTGATGGTTTATATTTAAAAGCAATAATAACCATTGTTAATTGATGGTTTTAAAACAAATACATTTTAAACCATCAACCTTTAAACAAATACAACCATCAACCAATCTCGACAGCTTACTAATTGATGAAGAGGCAATAAAAAATTTAATGTTAAAGATTATTTACTTAACAGGGAAACGATATTCATGCTATAGTATGGAAAAGTGAAATACCATATTTTCGAGACAAATTACAAAAGAACAAACTTTACATAATTTCGGGATTTGCTGTTGTTCTACTAAGGAAATCATATCAGGTTTCTCAGTCTTCTTATATGATATGGTTGACCAGGAATACATTTATTCGTCGAATATATGGAATAGCAATAGATATTCCATTTGAAAAATTCAACTTGGTTAAGTTTGAAACATTGTATGCGAAGATAAATAATGATATTTATTTCACAGGTACAGATCATAAAACTCTTACCATACAAGCTTATTCATCTTTATAATAATTTTTATAAAAAAAAATTAAAAGATTATATATATCAAAATTCTAACAATTATATTTTTTAATTAATTTATATGTGATTGGACAAGTTGTTGCAATAACTCCTTTAATGGAAACATGTTTAAGACAGGAACGAGTAAAAAAAGAATAATCAAAATGAAAAACCAAAGGTAATACTAAGAAAATATATTGTTTCATTTTATTTAAAAATAAAATATTATAACAAAATTGTATACTAATATAAAATGTTATTGTGCATAGGATTTGACTTGCAATTTGTACTTTGGAATAAAATGATAGAGACATTAAATGAACAATCATTAACGTCTGAGCAATAAAATGGTCCAATAATATTATGTGTAGTGGCTACAACGATATGGCTGTAGGAAGGTAAACACTAATCATAAAATTTTTCTAATTCAAAATATCTGTTTACAATAATTTATTGTAATCTAATTAATTTTTTTAACATTTTATATGCAGGAAATCTTTCAATATTCAATTGTTCTGTGACACAATACTACATAAATACATATATTCCATAGTTTTTGAAATTAAAAACCAAGTAAGTAATTGTATATTAGTTTTTTATGAAATAAATTTAATTTCTTATCATATATTGTCTAATGAAGTGTACAAAACTTGGAGAGTAGAATATCGATTATGAAACAAACTTGAAAAGTGATTTTATGGCTAATATATCTTATATGTAAGCGACTGATCAAATTTTTATAGCAATCATGTGAATACAAAATTGCTATGGTTTTTTCTTTTTCTAACAAAAAATATTAGCACTCGATTGAAGGAGATGAATGCAGAGGGTCACTTAACACCATTCAAGTCTCATCTTGTATTAGCTTTCCGGGATGAATTTGATGTAGGTAATTCAACCTATTTTCTTTATAAAGGTTTTTATTACAGCTTTGACGCAAATTTTCTAGGTTTAAAAGTCATAATTATTGGGGCATATTACCGAAAAATAGAGGAAAACAATTATTGTATGTAAAGATAAATTTTAAGACACAACAATCTTATGTTAATATTAGGATTCATTTTATGTGATATGTATTTATTTGGATTTAAACCAGAAAAGAGGGAAAGGCGACTTGAATGTTTTAGTTGGAACGATCGGTTGCACTTAAAGAGAGAAATATGTGTGTTTTTGAAACTGATAGCGATCACTTACGTTTATCTGTGCAATATAAATCTTTAGAAAGAGATATGGGGTGTAAGAGACAAACATTAAACTACTACTCCTACAATTGGGTTAAAGCTGTTGATTATTTGAGTGAATTTAAGACATAAGATGTAGAAAATATTTATATTAATGAAGAAGGTATAGGTATTAGTGGAGTTACTTGTAAAATTCTGATTAGGCATATAATGCTATTTACACAATTAGTTTGTGAAGTTTGTCGGTTTTATAATTTTTCTAAATATAAATCTTTTCTTTATAGATTTTTGTGGTATAATGAATTACAATTTATTAAAAGAAATAAAACCTAAACAACGTCATTGGAAGATCAAGGTGGCTAGCATGACAAAGGATATTAATCATTATGAAATCCTTCATGGGGAAGATTATAAGGGCCCAGAAAAATGTTGAAAAGACGAAACACCCGAGCGATAAAACTGCCCATCTAGAAACTTTCTTGAGGAAGCCCATGTAAGCAGTTGCAACACAACAATAGCACAGTAGGATAAGCTCTTCTATTCTGAGGATGCAAGCCCGTCTTTTCCAAGAAACGGATGAGGGAAGCTATGGACGATCCTTAGGGGTTACAAGCAAGCAACTTGCCCGCAGATGAAGAACCAGATAACAAAAGACCATAACATAAATCTTGGACTCTTAGAAGACAAGACAGTCCCGGCCACGAAGAACACAAAACACAAGGCTGCTGACATACCTCAATGAACTACAACAACTAAAATAAATTGAATCTTCAAAGCAAGAGATTGAAGCTTGACAAGGAAAGCCATTTTTTGGGGGGGTTTTTTCTTTCTCTTGGACCCTATTTTTTTAGGGTTTTACTCTTTGTAATATGTTAGTATTATATAGACCCCTGCAGTAGGGCTTTGCTCTTGATTCCACTATCTTAACGAATTAAAAATTTTTGTTTTATGCATCTTTTTCTTTTTATTTATTTTTATATAAGTAAGGTTATATTCAAATGTAACTGGCAACTTAAAACCTCCGTACCATTGGTGCGACTGCAGAGCTGGCGTACGGCGCAGCAGATAGCCTTGGCCAAGGGCTGGTTCGGGCCCAGAAAAAACCATAAAAGGCCTTTTGGCCCGTAGAAAAGGGGTTACATTTAACATTTCAATTGAAATATTTTGAGTTTGATGTAGGTAATTCAATCCATTCTCTTTATGAAAGTTTTATTTTACAGCTTCAACGCAAATTGTCTAGGTTTAAGAGTCGGAATGATTTGGTCATATTACAAGAAAATAGAGGAAAACAATTATTGTATGTAGAGATCAGGTTTAAGAAACAACATTATTTGGATTTAAACCAAAAAAGAGAGAAAGGTGGCTTGAATGTTTTAGCTGAAATGATCGGCTGCACTTAAAGGGAGAAAATAGGTGTGTTTTTTAAACTGACAGTAATCACTTACGTGTGCTCGTACAATATAATTCTTTAGAAAGAGATATGGGGTGTAAAAGACAAACATTAGACTACTGCTCTAACTTAACTTTTCTTATTATCATCTTCTTGCATAGCAAGGACTCAAAATTTATCACTCAAAGCATCATCAAAATTTTTGGGCTCAATTTGAGAAATAAAGGCTAAATTGATAATAGACTTAAGTTGAGATCTAATAGTTACCCCCTTTTGTAGTGTCACCAATGATGAGGTCTTAAGGATGTACTTTTTTGTAATGCCAATCCTTTAGAAGATCATCCTTCAAAGTAGGTTGAGGCATCTCCTCACTATCCTCCTTTCTAGGACCTTCAAGCTCCAAAGGTTTGCTAGCATTTTCTTCTTGAATGTTCATATCCACAAGCTCATCTACAATACTACACTACACAAATCCTTTCTTGAATCAAGTGGGTTAAAGTCATCAAATGCAATATGCATAGATTCCTTAAGTACTAGAGTTCTTTTATTAAAGACTCTATATGCTTTGCTAGAGGTGGCATAGCCTAGAAAAATTCCTTCATCGACTTTAGAATCAAAATTTTCAAAGTTGTCTTTGGTGTTTAATATAAAGCACTTGCATCCAAATACTTTAAGATATGAGATTTTAAATTTTTTATTGTTCCAAAGCTCATAAGAGGTTTTATTTAAATTTGGTATTTTAAAGACTCTACTTGCTATATAGCAAGAATTGTTAACGTCTTCCGCCCAAAAGTATAAAGACAAATTATACTCATTAAGCATAGTCCTAGCCATTTCCACTAAAGTCTTATTTTTCCTTTCAACTACCCCATTTTGTAGAGGAGTTCTAGGAGAAGAAAAAGTATGTGAAATACCATTTTCATTGCAAAAGGTTTTGAAATTTTCATTTTCAAATTCGGTTCCATGATCACTTCTAATAGTTGAAATGCAAAAATCTCTTTCTTTTTTAACTCTTTTTGAAAACTTTCAAATGCTTTATAAGCATCACTCTTATGAGCAAGGAAATACACTCAAGTGTATCTAGAGTAATCATCAACCAACACATATGTATAGTGCATTCCACCTAAACTAGCAACACTAGTAAGTCCAAACAAATCCATATGAATAAGTTCAAGTGGCCTAGAAGTGGACACTGCATTCTTGAGCTTAAAGGAAGATTTGGATTGCTTTCCCTTTTAACAAGCATCACAAGGCTTATCCTTAGTGAACTTGAGTTTAGGTAACCCAACTACAAGTTCATGCTTACTAAGATCATCTAAAAGCTCAAAGTTTGCATGTCCTAACCTTCTATACCATGTCCATATGTCATGGGAAATGGACATCAAACACTTAATGTCTTTGTTATCAACTTTATTCAAGTCAATAACATAGTCATTGTCTACTCTTTCACCATTAAAAATTACTTTGCCTTCATCTAGACTACTAACAAAGAAAATTCTAAGATAAAAAGTGACCTTATTTCCCATGTCATACAATTAACTTATACTAAGCAAATTATGTTTAAGACCATCAACAAGCAACACATGATTAATAGATAAGGATTGAGGGTTATCAATTTCTCTAATGCCTATTATCTTCCCTTTGGCATTGTCCCCAAATGAAATATAATCTCCATCCTTAGCATCAAGCTTGTTGAATTGCTCATTGTCTCCCGTCATGTGTCTTGAACATCTACTATCAAGGTACCGCTTGCCTTTTTATTCTTGTGGACTTCAAGCACACCTAAACACAATTTACACATTCTTTTGAACCTAAACCTTTATTAGTCTAGGTTGATTAGTCTCAAAGTAGTCCAAAGGAAGCAATTGTAAGTGTAGTCTTCTATAGAAGCACACATTACTAGTGTGACCCTTAGTCATACGATAAAAGCATTTAACATTGGCAAATCTATTTCTTCTAGGGGAAATGATTTCCTAGCATATGAGATATGCCTTTTGTGTTGTGGTTATGTAGACTTCCTAAAAGTCTCTTGTGCCTTAGGATAAGAGTAAGACATACATTGGCAATGACATTGTGTATTATGAGATGATTGTGTAGCATGCTTAGGAGTGTTGTATCTAGTGTACATATAAGCATGTCTAGGTTGAGGCCTCTTAGCTTGAGCCTTACCTTTTTGTGTTAATGGAGATTGAGTCTTATAAGACTTTCCCTTACCATTTGACACATAAGACCTTTTAGATTTGAAAGCTTGAGTCTCAAAAGGTTTAGAAGTAGAAGGAGTAGAGTTAGAAAAAGATTTGACAAAGTATATCTGAGATGATGATGAAGGAGATGTTCTATTTGTATATCTAATTCCATGAGTATCCTCATAGAATTTTTGAGAGTTAAAAAGACTATCTAAAGTCTATTTTCCCTTGTTGAATTTAAAATGGAATTCTTTAACTCTAGGACCTCTCTAGAGAGTTTAAGATTTTCATCATTTTGCTTTCTTGAGTTTGTCCTCTAAGGATTTTGGGGATTTAAAATCATTTGCAAGCTTTTCATTAGATTCAACAAGTTTAAAGAAATCATTTTTCAAGCTTTCAAAATCCTTGGATAAGTTAGATAGCTCATGCTTGTAAAGCTTCTTCTTAGAGAGTAAGCTTTTATATTTAAGCATGAGTTTGCTCACAATAGAGCTTTTATCATCATCATCATCACAATCATCACAAGAAGAATGAGATATAGATGTTACCTCTTTTTCATCTTCAAGAGCCATGAAGCAAAAGTTAGTCACTTTTTGTTGCTCTTCTTCCATTTTCGATTCAGAGGAGTCATCCCATAAAGCTTTAAAGGTCTTCTTCTTATTTTTTGCTCATTTGTTCTTGAAATTGAGCTTGGGGTACTCATTTCTAATGTGACATGGTTTTTTGCATTCATAGCAAGTAATTTTTTATTCTTCTTGCCATCAAATTTCTTGAAGTCTTTTTTATCTTGAGAGCTTTTTCTCTTCAAGAACTTCTTGAATCCTCCAATGATCATAGCTATCTCATTATCATCATTACTAGAATCCACCAAGCTTTCATCTTCACTTGCCTCTTAAATAGCCTTCAATATAATGCTTTTTTCTTCTCTTCTTTCTCATCTCTCTTATCTCCTTTTTGCTTTATAGTAAGTTCATGTGTAAGGAGCTTTCCAATGAGCACATCGGTTGAGAGAGTTGAGAGGTCTTGTACTTTCTCAATTGAAGTGACTCTAGATTCTCAATCCTTCTTAGCTAGAATTTTTAGAATCTTGTTGTTCACTTTTTCCTTGAAAAAATGTTTTCCAAGTTTCTTGAGTGTGGTGAGAAAAGCATTGAGGCGATTTGTCATTTTCATAATTGATTCTTGAGGCTTCATTTTAAAGAGTTCATATTCATACATATGAAGTTGAACCTTCTTAAACCTTCTTGCTCCTCACTTGCACATTTCCTTCATAATGATTCTCAAGTGTTTCCCAGACCTCTTTTGCGGATTGACAATGTTGAACTTTGCCACCTTCTTCTCTTGATATAGAGGAAAGTAGTGTGATCATTGCTCTATTCTTTTTATGATTCTTTTCTTTTTGAGTTTGACTCCATTGACTTCTTTTAAGAACCACTTCCACTTCATCAATTTTTCCTTTTGGAGGTTCCCAACTATCGAGGATGACATCCCATAACTTTATTAGATCACTATCTAGATAGAGCTCCATTTTGAATTTTCAATGTGGATAGTCACTCCCATAAAAGAATGGTCTAAGTGAAGAAAAATTTTGAGATTCACTCCCCATGATCTTGAATTCCAGCAATTAAGTTGTTAGAACCCAAGCTTTGATAACAATTGTAATTGTCCTAAAGGGGGAGTGAATAGGGCTTTTGTAAATTTAAAGGAAAATTAAAGATATTAATCAAGAATTAAAAGAAGATTAAAGGAAAGGAAGAATGAACACACAAATTTAAGAAGTTCGGTTTCTCAATAAACTTATGTCTCCACCTAACTCTCCTAAGTTAGGATTTTTGAACACCACAATGTATTTACTTAGATTGATTTTTACAACCTTGAGTTTTAGGCTTAACTTTAACCTTACAAATAAGAGCTTTAGTCTTAACTCTAAACCACAACCCAAGTATTTTTTTATAGGGAAACACTTCAACCTTTCACAATTAGAACAAGACCTCACTTCCCTCTTTTTAACCCCAGAAATAATAGAAGAAGAATCTCTATTCTAACTCACAAACCCACTCTCGAAATAGTTAATGAACATTAAGAAATTGGATGGAAGTTTGAGAGCTTCAATGAATGCTAAGAGTAAAAATTTCACCAACCAAAGTGTGTAACTCTTTAATAAAGCTCCAAGAGTTGTTTATATGGATTAATAACTCAAAATATGGTTGCTAAAGCCATTAATTTCGTCCTCAACAACTTCAAGCTTCATTAAATTCAATTCAGCTTTTTGTAAAAATTTCGTCAGTCCTGATCGGGATATTATCAATCCCGATCGGGACATTTGATAAAAGTAGTCGTTGGAGCTGACAGAGCCATTGGAGATGAAAAAGATTGGATGTATCCTGGTCGGGACCATGCTAGGAATTAATGTCTAAGGCGGCATCCTGGTCGGGACGTAGACCGGGATTAGTACTGGTCGAAACCACAAAGTTTGCACATTTCAGTCCTAGGTGAGTTCTTCTACTCCCAATCGGGATACCCATGTCCCAGGTGATGTCCCGATCGGGACATTGCTCGGGATTAGTATTGTCTGAGCATCAAATGTTGCCATCTTGAGTCCCAGTCGAGCTCACTTGGTCCCGGGCTGGATTGCCTTGTCCTGGTTGGGATTAGTACTGGCTCGTTCCTTGATTTTGAATAATCAAGTCCCGGGTTTTGTCCCGATTGGGACGAAGCTCATGACTGCTTCCCAGACTTCAAATCCTTTGAATTTTCTTCATAATTTGGCTTGCAAAAGAGTTTTAACTTATACACACTTAAAGAAAACATATTAGATACTCAAATATAGTTTATTAAGATTAAAACAAGGGTTAATTAAGATTGATCATTGCAAAAGGTCAACAATTTTTATTTTAGATGATCTAATCAAAAGAAAATAAATCCAATTATATAGCCCAATGAGCATTTTGAATACTAAAAGCACAACAATAACAACATGATAAAACAAAACCACTTAAGATGATCTAACCTTATTATTCATCTGATTAGTTAAAAAGAATTCACAAAAGTGGTACAATAAGTGCAATTCTAGCAACACTAAAAATTACAAACTATGCCTACATATGATACAAATCTACATATCTTAAGAGATGCCACTGAATTTCTTGACCCACTAAGAAATTCAAATAAAAAAGAAAAAAGAAAAAATAAAGATGTTGCAAGAGCCATTGAAGTTTTGAATATATATTTACCAAGAAAGTGATAAAATAGAAACATAAAAATATGAAAAATGAATTATGGCAAAGTAACAACCATGCAAAGGTTTCTATAGTGCAGGATGAGTAATAGACTGAAACAACACCATTCAAAAGATAGATTCAATTCATAATATCAAACCACTGACATATATTGTATATTATTTTATTGGATAATCATGTAAAAAATGTCAGCAATTATTAAAAAATAATTAAAGTAAATAACTGTTACTTACTTTGCATTGACTATAATGACAACTCTCTTTTTTATCGTACCGTTTTCTTTGAAGATGTTAACTGAAGCTTTCATATGAAGTGCTATGCCCAAACTATATATGAATATATATATATATATATAAATTACATATATCTTGAAGATGTTAACTGAAGCTTTAACATGAAGTGCTATGCCCAAAATATATATGAATATATATATATATATATATATATATACACACACACATATATATATATGAATATATATCATACCTAAAAATTTTTTATCACTAATATAGTCACGAACATTGGCAAAAGAAGTAAAATTGTAGGACACAATTTCTTTTGGAATTGCAGTTTCATTTTCTTTACTAATAGTAAAGGGAGTTAAAGTCAATTCAATATTTTCGTTTACATTTATATATAATCAAGAAATACATATCTTTGTTCCCTACATACAAATAATTTAAAAATCAATTAATTAGTATATAACAATTTAAAATTAATTCTTATAATACAAATCACAACATATATATTTTTAAAATAAAATAAAGCAACCTCATTATCCACCAAAATAATCTTCCAAAGTTGTCCATTGCTATTTCGACCAGCAAATGTCTCGACTAATCCTTTTCTAAGAACTAAAACCTTGATACTCCGTTCCTTTTGTGATGTTCTAACTTGTTGATTCCAATGATTGAAGAATTTTCTTCCTTTGACATGTTAGTTGTTTATGTTTCTCCACACTTGCAATGAAATAAACATTTATTATTAGTTACAATCTAAAAAAATTTTAAATACAAATACAAGAAGTAGAGATGTGAGAAATAGTTGGCGGAAAGGAAAAACCTTTTTATTTTGAGTTATTCTTAATTTGTGACATTGCATTTATAAGTAGAGATACATGAGCTATTATTGATATATGGATTAAATTTTTTCAAATTTAACTTAGATTAGATTTTAAAAATTATCTAAATTTTTGAATTTTATGTTTACCGTAGAAACCGTGTATATACATTTAAATTTTCTTAACCTATCATAAAAATAGATTTATTAGTTAACAAAATACAAGAATTTCACTTAAAATAAATGTCTTTCATTTCAAAGTAATTTAAATGGATAGTACTTATCATTTAATGGGTATTTTCAGTTTGCAGTGGAAATAAGCTTTTAGATTAGATTATCCAAAAGAAATGGAAAAATAGCATACGATTGTAGGAAGCTTCCTGAGATTAATATTAACATACTACAATACATGCTTATTTGCTTCTCAGTTAAATAATAAGATTGTACATGATTATAAACACCTTTATGTCTTATAATTTAGAATTAAAAGAAATGTTATAATAAAAATTTATTTAATAATGTATATTTTTCCATTCTCAATTTTTTTTTGAATTTTTCAATGGCTTATTAAACATCATAGCCTGTATCTTTATTCCATACATATAAATAATTTAAAAATTAATTAATTAGTATATAACAATTTAAAATACCTTCTTATCTTATGATTTCATGTCTCATAATTAAAAAAATTAATATAAACTTATATTAATTGCATTCATTATGATAAATTTATTCTGAAATATAGGTTATAATTGAAATACAGGTTATAAATACAACTATATTTATTTATAACTGAAATACAGGTTATATTTATTATTAATATGCTGCACAACCTAGCACCATGAACCGAAGTATCATAAGTCTGATGCAATGTAGATTTTTTACGCCTCATCAAAAAAATGATTTGATTAACAATAAAAACTATATTTATTTATAATTGAAATACATCATAAGGTAGCATTCAAAAAAATGATTTGATATAATAGCCAAAAACACTATATTTATTATTGAAATACAGGATAAGGTTATGTTTGTTATTAAATAAAATGTGCATGTCCTTTTTTGTCTAAAAAAGTTTTTCCCCTTTGTTATTAAATAAAATGTGCATGTCCTTTTTTGTCCAAAAAAGTTCTCTCTATTCATACTTTTACAAATAGTATTGATATTGATTAGGGTTGTGTTGTTATGAAGAAAAAGGACACTCTTTCATCGATAGAAATCTCCAAAGGAGCATTAAAAGTATTAGGGCCTGTTTAGGGGTGTAAATGAGCTGAGTTACTCGCGAGCAGCTCAGTGTTCGGCTCGATAAAAGCTCATTCGAGCACGTATATTGAAGCTCTTTAATAAACGAGCCAAGCTCAAGCTATATAAAGCTTGGCTCGTGAAGCTCGCAAACAAGCTCGAATAGAAGCTCATGAGCCAGCTCATAATTTTAATGTTTAGTAATTTGATTTTAGATATATAACATATAAATTCATATTGTAAAAATATTTTAAAAAATATATTGTTAGAAAAAAATTATAATTTTTATTAAATATATTGTAATTTATTTAATAAATAATTTATTTTTAATTTTTTAATGTATAATTTTAATTTGTAGTTTGCATTTTTTAATTTTTCTTTAGGCTCGTTTAAATTTGCGAACAGCTTGTAAACACCAATTAGGATAATGAGCTCGACTTGTTTATAAACGAACCAAGCCCGAGCTAGCCAAAACTTGGCCCGGCTTGATTACACCCGTAGGCCTGTTTAGTTTTGGAAAACAAGGCATGTTTTCTAGAAAACTTTTCCAAGAAAACTAAAAAATAGAAATTCTTGTTTAGTCATGATATTTTCTAAACTTTAGAAAACTAGAAAACTATTTTCCAAATTATAAAAGGCTTTAAAAAACTAATAAAAGATGTTTTCTAAATTTTTCAATTAATAGTTTAAATATTTACTATAACTTTCTCAACCACCATTACCACCACACCCTCTACCACCACCACCACCTCCTCTACCACCACCACCACCAACACCTCCTCCACCACCATGACCTTTACCTCCACCTCCACCTCTACGACCACCACCACCACCACCACCTCCACCTCCACCTCCACCACCACCATTACCACCTCCACCACCACCATTACCACCTCCACATCCACCTCCACCTCCACAACCACCACCATCATTACAATCTCATGATTTTTAATTGAAATTAATTGAATATGCATGATTTAAATTTTTTATAAAATAAATAAATTTTAGATTAAACATTATTATATGAATCATAATAATTATTATTATATTTAAAAAATTATAAGAATATGAAAAAATTACGAAATAAAAAATAACAAACAAATTGTTTTCTGTTCTTCTGTTTTCTATTTTGGAAAATGAAAAATAGAAAACAAGGAAAAGGAAAAATAGAAAATATTTTTCAAAACTAAACAACCCTTAAGCTTTCCAGGCATTCTCCAACTTTAACTCACCTTTTTTTTTTGCAGATGATTCAATCTTGTTTGGAGAAGCATCAATTGATGAGTCAGCAGCTATTAAAAGGGTCCTTCAATGCTTTCTAGATGAGTCGGGCTTGAAACTTAATCTAAACAAATCAGAATTATTTTTCGGTAAAAATGTAAGCTTGGAGTTGAAAAATAATATCTGTGATTTCTTTCAGATATCAGAGTCCAAATATGCTTCAAAGTACCTTGGCATACCCCTTGATTGGACTAAGTCTAAAAGAATGCTCTGTAATTTCCTTATTGACAAGGCGATGGCGAAGATCAATTCTTGGTGGTGCAAATTCCTATCGCTGGTGGGAAGAGAAGTTTTATTCAATCTCTCCTTGCATACATAATGTCTATCTTCCGCTTGCCTAAAAGTGTCGTTGAAGAAATTGAAAGACTCATAAGGAATTTCTGGTGGTCTCAAAGTGTGGGTGACAAGAAAATTCATTGGGTGCGCTGGTATATTTTAACCAACTCTAAGAGCTATGAAGGTATGGGTTTTCACGAGCTTCAATATTTCAATCAAGAAATGATGGGGAAAGTTGTCTAGAAACTGATCCAGAGCCCAAACTCTTTTAGTGATAAGGTTTTTAAAGGTATTTATTATCCTTATTCAGATCTTCTATCAGCTAAACAAAGCTCTAGACCCTCTTGGCCGTGGTGTAGCTTATTGCATGGGAGGGAGGTAGTTCAATGGGCAAGATGGAATGTTCATTCAGGTGCTTCCATCAACCCTTGGACAGATCCCTAGGTCCCATTATTACTGGATTTGAAAATCTGATCCCTTAGACCATTTAATTCCAACATTCATTGGGTAAGTGACCTTGTTAATTAGCAAATATCTTAATGGAAGGTTGATGTTATAAATAACCTGTTCAATGAGGTTGAAAGCAAAGCTATCCAGTGCATTCCTCTCCAATCATCAAACCAAAGAGGCAAAGACATCTTAATTTGGCACTTTGAAAAGTCAGGATGCTACTCGGTGAGATCAGCTTATCGCATGTTTAAAAGTAACCCTCTTGACTCTTCTCTTTCTTCTAGCTCAAATTAACAATACTGGAAGCTTGTTTGGTGTCTTCACTAATCACAAACTTCATTTGGTGCTGTATGCACAATGCTTTGCCAAAAAGGGGAAGATTTAGCTCGAAGAGGGTGCAACCGAGATCCAACATGTCCAAGATGTTCTTAGTCTCCTGAAACTCTTTAGCACCTTCTATTTTTTTATGAACACTCGAAACTGATTTGGTATGCAAGTTCATTTGGATACATGCCAAATTCTATAGGTTTTGGCTCTTTTACAAATTGGTAGTCACAAAACATATAACATGATAAATCAAATGGATTTGCTAAATCTTACGGCTATGATATTTTAGTTTATATAGAGGGCTAGGAACAACAAAATTTTCAACGGCAAGTTGGAAGATCCCAAAACAATCATTGGAAAAATTCAAAACTGATGGCTATCTGTCAATCCTTTCTCCAGCCCTTATCCATTGTCGCATCAAATGGCTTCTCCCTCACCAATCTGGGTCGCCCCACCACAGGGGTAATATCAAAATAAATTACGATGCTTCTTTTAACTATGTTACAAATAGATACAAACTTGCTTTCATCTACAAAGATTTTAATGGCCGAGTCATCCATTTAAATTCTTAAAGTGCTCACAGCTATTCAACTTTACAAGCCCAGGTCATGGCTCTACAAGAGAGTCTCAATTATTCCTAGAAGTTTCCAAGCTAAACATTCCTTGTGGAATCAGACTGTCAGGTTACTATCCAAGCTTGTTTTGTTGAAAAAGAAGCCAAACCATGGGAGATTGATGTTCTGATCAAAGACATTAAGCAAACTCTAGTAAGTAACTCAAATATAAGAGTTCAATTTATTCACAAATCTATAAACAAAGTAGCAGATTGGCTCTTCAAATGCCAAAATAGTATACTGATGTTAGATCAAAGCTTTAATGTCCATCCTCACTTGCAAGCTCTATTGTACTATGATCAAGTCTGTAATTCCCTTTCTTAATCAATGAATCTCTTATTGTTAAAAAAAAGAGGACCAATTTACACACACGGATTAAAAAAGGATGCATAGATTAAAAAAGGATGTGTGTGTGTGTGTGTATATATATATATCCTTATTTAATCTGGTAGTTCATCACGTAATTCCAAAATCGACATACGAGATTAATTTACACAATCCAAATTCAATCAGAATTTTACCTTTATTTAATTTTTATTGGCCACACTTTCTCCCACTTAATCTTATTAAAATTAATATAATACTTATTGCGTTCATAATAATTAATCTTTAATAATTCCATCATTATCATATATATATATATATATATATATTTATTTATTTATTTATTTATTGGCTTATATGTTGAATTATTAAAATTCACAATACTTTTCCATAAAAAATAAAAGGGATAAGTACGGAAAACTATCCTGTGGTTTCACGGTTTTAGACTTTTAAGTACGTGGTTTTTTTTGTGACACTTTTAAGTACATGATTTAGCCGTTATACACTTTTCAGTATTTGTGTTTAACACCGTTAATTTCATCCTATGTGGCGCCTACGTGTCAGCGCCACATAGAGTCCACGTCAGCGTCATAGTGTCCACGTAAGCTCCACATAGGATAAAGTTAACGGTGTTAGATGCATATACTGAAAAGTGTGTAACGGCTAAAACACGTACTTAAAAGTGTCACAAAAAAAACCACGTACTTAAAAGTCTAAAACCGTGAAACCACAGGGTGATTTTCCGTACTTATCCCATAAAAACTTTCTTTTATTTTAAAATATACTCGTTCTATTTTATGTAAACCACTCTAATTCTACTACATCTTCAACATAACTCTCTCTTTTATTCTAACTAAAACATATTTCTTTATTCAACTAAAACACATTTTCTTTTTCTATTTAACATAAAAAGTCAAAAATATTTGTGACTTTTAAAATCATTTTTTATTTTTTATTTTTTCAATTATTACTGTTATTATTGTTATTGTTATTATTATATTCTTAATAGAAAAAATAATCTAATAAAATTATTATAATAACTTTTTAAATTCTCACGATTAATTTATAGTTTTTTTAAGAAAATTTGTAGTTTTTAATTATTAAAATTATTTAAAAATATATATTATTTACATTTTACATAAAAGTGTAGATTGACAATTAATTTACAAATAAATTTCATTAAATTTCATTTATATCAAACACATTTTTTTATTAAAAAAAAAAAGAAAAATCACATTCATTACAGTGCGTCGCAATTCAACCCAAATGTGGCAATCTAGCCCATTCGTATCAAAGTGACCAACTCTCTCACCCTTTTTAACATGAGGAAATATCACGTGATGGCCTAGTCAACGGAAGGAATTTCGTTCGCGTCCTAGGCCAAATGTTTCTTTCAGTTTTATCTTTTCACTTTTCAATTTTGTATTGATTGTGGTCTATTTTTGAAACTTCAGCCACATGAATCGGCGTTTCGCGTGTTTGTAATTTTTTCATCTTTTTTTTTCATTTTTTTATAATTTTTAATCTATTTATTATTTTTGAAGATATATTTAATTTAAGTTAATTGTATTTATTTATTTAATTTGTATATTTTAAGTAATTTAATTTTATATTCTAAATAACAACTTTTTTTTAATTTTGAAACTTACTATTATTTAGAATATAAAAATTAATCTAATTAAACAAAAAAATAGTTATAGTCTTCAATAATTATTTTTTTATAATTATTTAGAATTTAGAAATTAAACTAATTAAAGTAAAAATTACCCATAGTATTCAATAATTATTTTTTCAGTAAAAATAGCAAAAAAATTATGAAATATATCAAATAAATTATTAT
>CATIWK010147804.1:0-12203 GCA_949634005.1 Mallotus japonicus | reverse complement strand
ACTCAATTGTTTTGTTTTAGATTGGTGTACAAGTGGACGATCCACTTCAACAAGTATTCAATGGCCAATAGGTGGAAGTATATGTACGACACATTTATTAACAACAAATCAAGATAACAATTGAATAGCACACCAAAGGGTTGACTCACCTCTTTAACTGACTTTCCTCTACAAATATTTGTAGATAATTATATATGAATTATATAAAAAATAACTTGAAATTTTAGTTATTTTATGTGATTTTTGGATGATGAAAAAATAAATGGTTATTATTATTTTATATTTAATAAATATATGAACTCTTATTATTTTATGTTTCATAAATACAAGATTTATATAATCATTTGAATTACTATTATATAAATTTAGCTTACATGTTATTCAATTGTTGCTTCGCACAGACTTTGGCCTTAATTGAATTTATAGTGCTAAATGTTGATAGTGAGGATACAACTAAGTACTAATAGTGTTGATAGGAGTCCAGTTAGATTATGAATAGTTGAAATGGATGTCCTGAAATGTAGTATGCTGCATTAACTGGCCTTAGTAATATATTCAGTGAAGTTCTTTTATGAAATATCTTTGTAAGATTTTCTCCCAAATTATTGTAAAAACTTTACTACCACTAATTTACAAAAATTCATTAAAATAAACGAATAAGTTCACTCTATTTATATTAAGTGAATCTTGTTTGTTTAAAGCATTCTCCCTCTGTTCTGCTTCTGCTACAGTAGAGGGCTGAATTTTTAAGTTTTTAATAGTGATAATGAGTATCATTGTGTGGAATTATCAAAGTCTAGGAAATTCCCTTATTACTAAATGTCTCAAAAAGTTGATCTACAAATCCAAACCTAAATTTTTTTTTTCTAATAGAGACCAAAACAACCTTCTTTTATTTTGGAACTATTGAGATTTAGAATGGGTTATAGCAACAATACTTGTTTTGAACCAGACGGCAGTTCAGGACGCTTGAGCTTGTGGTGGGATGAAAAATGGGATTTACAGATTATAAAAAAATCAACAAATTTTATAGATGCATTAATTAAGGGAGAGGACATGTGGCACTTTATGGGGGTATATGGAAACCTTAGAAGAACAAAAGGCAGGAGGTATGGAATGAAATCTGAAGTCTAAATCTTCAATGTTCAATTCCATGGTTGCTGGTCAGAGATTTTAACGCATGTTTAAATATGGAAGAGAGCGAATTGGAGGTAATCAACTCACTAATAGCCAATTTTACAATTTCAATGAATTGATCTATGATTGTTCTCTTATGGATCTAGAATTTCAAGGGGGCTAGTTCACCTAACACAATAAGCAAACAAGGGATAAGAACATCCATGCCAGGTTAAACAGAGCCTTAGCCAATGTCAAGTGGCGTTTGAAATTTGAATTTGCTCAAGTGTTCCATGAATCTTTTTTGGGCTCAGATCATCAACCATTGATAATTTGTACTAACCCTAGCCACAAAAAGAAAAGGAAAAGATTCATCTCTGAAGCTAAATGGGATCAAGAAGATGGATGGAAAGAGGCCATAGAAGAAATATGGATCAGTGAATTTAATCCAAACACAATTTGAGTCTCTTTGAGCAAAAGATCTAGAAGTTAAAAAGAGCTCTAATCAATTGGAGTCGAGGCAAGGGTAGCAATAATGAGGAGATAATTGACTAATTAAAAAATAAATTAGATATTACTATGACCAACAACTTCATAGATGAAGACCAAATGGAAAAATAATAACAAAAAAGGAAATATATCATCTCTGGATTAGAGAAAAAATATACTGAAAACAGAGTTCCTATATTTAATGGTTGCAAGAAGGTGATAGAAACAGAAAATTCTTTCACTTTCCAACCATTTAGAGAAGAAAAAGAAACCAGCTCTATAGAATCAAAAACCACCATGGATCATGGCTCATTGATGAAAAAGAAATAAGAGAAGGGGTAGTCCTTTATTTTGAAAATATTTATAAGCTGGAGGTAATTAATGAAAAATAATTAAGGGAAGGGGTGGTCCTTCATTTTGAAAATATTTATAACATGGATCATGGCTTATTGATGAAAAAGAGATAAGGGAACAAGTAGTCCTTTATTTTGAAAATATTTATAAGTTGGAGGTAATTGATCTTGATGAAGAGATTCTCCAAGTGTTACCTCAAATGGTTATAGAAGGAATTAACCAATCTTTATTGAGGGAGGTTTAGATGGAAGAAGTAAAAGAAGCAGTTCTTACAATGGAAAAATTGAAGTCCCCTTGACCTGATGGATTTCTATAGGCATTCTATCAAAATCATTGGCCAGTGGTGAATGAAAACATGTCAAGTGTGGTTAGGTAACTTTTTTACTCTTGCAAATTTTCCCTAACATGAACCTTACAAATATTGTATTAGTGCAAAAAAATAAAGCATTTTAAAGCCTTTGACGAATTTAGACATTTTAGCTTATGCAATTACATCTATAAAAGTAGTTTAAAAAATCATAGCAACCAGGCTCAAGAGATGGATGCCCCAAATTATCTCTTTAAACCAAACGAGCTTCGTTGGCAATAGAAACATTTATGAGACCATTATTATAAATGATGAAATCATGCATCCTGATTGGGAGAGGGCTGAGGCTTAAAGGGACATTGACCCTCGAGCGGGGATTAGTCTGAGAAGTGGTACGGACTTAAAGGTGTCTCCCATGTGTTGGGGCCCACCCAGGATATCTCATGGTAATAACCAAAAAAAAAAAAAATCATGCATGCTTTCCAAAAAAAAAAAAATCAAAGAGATTAAAAGCCATTTTGCTCTTAAATTGGATTTAGTGAAGGCCTACAATAGAGTCAGTTAGGATTTTCTCAAAAAGGTTTAGTTCAAATTGGGTTTTGATCAAAGATGGATAGCATTGGTCATGTCTTGTGTGGAAGTAGTTAAATATTGTATTGTTATCAATTAAATGAATTCAAGAGTCTTTAATCCCTAGAGAGGCTTGCATAGGGAGATCCATTATCACTGTACCTTTTCATAATGACTGCAGACCGCCTATCCAGAATGATCCTTAAAGAACAAGTGCTAGGTTGCATTAAAGATATAAATTACCAGGTGTCTTTTTGTCACCCACTCCCTTTTTGCGGATGATACTTTTTTTTTTTTTTGGAGAAACTAATAAAAGAGAAGTAGAGTCTTTGAAAATATCCTACAGAGGTATATGTGAGCTTAAGGTCATGCTATCAACCTACAAAAATATTAGATTATGTTTAGCAAGAATATTGACGAGGCAGTTAAAATCTAAATATGTGGTTTTTTTGGGATCAAAGGAGTTAAATTATTCTACAAAATACCTGGGAATGCCAGTTGATTGGGGAAAAATAAAGAAGATGATGCTTTATTTCCTCATACAAAGAACCATGGAGAAGACTTAATCTTGGAAAAGCAAATATCTATGTTAAGCTGGTTGAGAAATTATGTCAAGTCAGTGTTACAAGCTCTACTTGTTTCCATAATGTTTGTTTTCAAAATTCCATCTATCATTATCAAGGAGATTGAGAAAATCATAAAATAGTTTTAGTGACCTCAAGATATCAAACAAAGGAAGATGCATTGGATTAAATGGGAAATTTTGACAAATATAAAGAACGAAGGCGGGATGAGTTTTAGGGAATTAGAGCTGTTTAACTTGGAAATTTTAGGGAATATAAGGTTGAGGATTCCTCAAAATCATGATACTTTATGTGCTAAGCTGCTTAAAGGTATTTATTTCCCATTCACTTTATTTCATAATGCTAAACAAGGGCCTAAAGAATCATGGATATGGGCAAGCATTATAAGTTATTGGAAAAGACTATAGATGGGGTGTTAGATCAGGTTTAGACATTAATATTTGGTTGTATCCATGGGTTCCAGGAATGCTAAATTTCATGATACAATCTCAGAAGCCTAGAAAACAGAACAAATTTCTTTTTCAACAATGTTTTGAAACTCAGAAATTTTTCTTTTTACCTAATCAGATTTTAACTGTTGTTCAATTTTTTGAAAATGAACATTATGTTTTAAATCAAACAAGTCAGTTTCTTTACCTTTTATCAAAGCATTTACCTCATTATTCTAGATAGAATGATAACTAACAATATTGAGGTATCTGGTTTTTGGTTTTTCAAGAAAAGGAAAAGAGAGTTTTATCCTTTTATTTTTAAAATCAATCAAGTTATAAGTGACTATGTAAGGAGTTATCAAATTAATGAACAGTGTCCTTAGAATCACTATATAATCGATATCTAAAACCAAAAGAAAAAAGGTTTTTAACAAGAAACCATTGTTTAAAACACTGGCTTCTCTTTTTCCTTTTATATGAATTTTTTATTTATTTGCAGAGGAAAGTTTTTCTTTAGTTTTTTCTAAAAACAAAATAAAAAAGGTTTTTAACAAGAAACCATTGTTTAAAACACTGGCTTCTGTTTTTCCTTTTATGTGCATTTTTTATTTGTTTACAGAGGAAGGTTTTTCTTTAGTTTTTTCCGAAAACGTTTTGGTACAAAACCAGTTTTTACACAGTTTAAATCAGCTCTTGTATCAAACAAAGCAATCGTATCAAATTTAAAAACTTTGTCAAAAATAATAATGATTTTAACAACATATTTTCTTGAGGTGATTTGTTTTAACACATAAAGAAAATCTTCTTGAACTTTCTCTATGTTTTCCAAAGGCTGAGGTTCAAAATCCTTTGTTCCATCACTATCACTAGAGTCTTCAGCTAGCTTAGTGACTAGAAATTGGATTCGGTCATAATCTTTTTGCTGTTTTTCTTTTAACTGTTTTATCTATGACTTTATGGTTTTTATCTCCATTTGAAGTTCCTGTATATCTCTTGAGAGTTTTTTACTAGGCTTCTTTCTACTCATAATAGTAGTAAGATCATACATGCCTGCACTGGTAGAAGGTAACTCAAGGTTTTGGGTTTAGATTCCTCCTTTAGAGACTGCCTAAGTTGTTCTAGATATTTCTTCTGCACATCAAGGTTATTAATGTGCTAAATAACATATAGAATCATGATTTATTCCTTAGTGAGCATGTTTTACTGTTATTCTTCAGAGTTTTGACTTTGTTTCAAATTCTGAATAAGAGGTGGTTTCTATTTCATCAATTTGAGGGTGTTCAATATCTGAGAATTCTTCAGAATTAGTTTCAGACTCAGAAGTTTCTATCAGTAAGGCTGTTAGTTTACCTATGGTTTCTTCTAGACTAAGTCCTGAAGTCTAGAAATCTTACAGTTTGAGATATGACGTTTCTTACCACACTTGTAGCAGGAAACATCTTTCATACTACTTTTCTTGGTTTTGGAGGTTTTAGCTTTCTTAGAAGATTTCCTATAAGGTTTTCTATAGTAAGATTCTTCTAGATTTTTAGTCCTAGGATGCTTTCTATTTTTCCTAGAAAATTTCCTTGGTGAGGACTTTTTACTACATTATCCTTTACAGGTCGGGTTTTGAGTGAATCTATAGTCAAACTATTTGTAAAAAGATTCTGACTCCTGTCTTGTTTTCTTCAACTCCCATTTTAAATGTTTTTGGAGTTTCAGATTTTTGACAAATTTTAAGACCTTTCTGTGTGGTGCCGATCAACTCACCATAAGTAAGCTGATCATAAGGGATAATATGGGTTTCAAAGGACTGTCTAATTGTATTTCTAACACTTTTTCTTAGAAGGGTTGGAAGTCATGCAAGAAATTTTTCTTTCCAAAAATGCTAGTTAGAATCTTCCCCAAGCACGACCTAGTAAGAAAAGTTGATTTATCCCACTGGAAGTGACTAAATTTTTTACATTTGAGGTTTGATAACATGCTAATAACATGCTTTGTGATAACTTTATCCCCACATTTCCATTTCTTACATTTTTGTATATAAAAAAAAAAAAAAAAATCTTTCCCAGTATTTATTTTCATGTCTCCCCATTAACACGGTTATTGTTTCCATGCTTCTCAGGTTATTATCACCCAATGGACGAGGACAATACCATCTTCCACGCCAACATACATAAAAAATTCTATGTATTTTAGGAACACCAGAATCCTTAATGCTAATTCTGGGAAACTTATGACAACACTCACCCCCAACCACAGATCAATTCAAAATGAAAAAGTACAGCACCATTTCTCACTTCATATTCAAATAAACCCATGACTTTAACTTATCAGCTTCAGTAAATTGTTCCACATCCAACTTGTATCAGATTACTTAGACCTCCAAAAATCATTCTTTTCAAAATAAATAATATCATCTTTTTTTTTGAACAAAAAAATAACATCATCATCTATCATTGAAATTACTGCATAAAGATAAGTAGTTGATTCTTGTCCTTCAAATTGTGCTTGGACAATGACCATGTCAGAAAAACTTATTTAATTGCTAATCCAAAATTGTGCAAATTTATTGGGTTTGATGTGCACAATATTGAGTTACCTTATAGGAGAAGTGTTTCATAACAATTGCGTCAGTTTTGGGCTGTTCCACAGCATGCTTCATTTATTTGTGTTAGGCATTGCGTTGTCTGCAAAGAAACAAAAAAAAAATTTTAGTAAAAAATTCTCATCAGATCATGATGTCCCTGAAGGTCAAAAGTCAAAACACAGATTCGCAGACGAACACCGAGAAGATGAAAGGAATATTGGAATGGAGAAGGTGTAGAGTTTACTAACAGTTCAACCTTAGAATAAAGGGTAATACAATGATTGTTTTCTTTTTCAATTTTTGGGCTCTGCTACACCACAAAAATGCACCAAAAAAAAAAATGGACCAAAACATAAGACGAATAATTTAAAGTTTAATGCTTCCCAGGCAGTATTAAGACATTTAACACATATTTTTACAAAATCCATATCTCTCATTTAACACATATTTTTACAAAATCCATATCTCATATAAAACTGGAAGGATGAAGTAAAGGAAGAAGGTTACAAACACACATACAGTTCCAGCAAGATTTTCTTTTTCTTATCCGTAGAAGTAATGCCATGGGACCTAAGAAAAGATAAAAAGGAGGACTCGCAACACCAGTCCACAAGAATCACTACAAACAAACTTTTACTACATGACAGAACTCATCACAATCAAACTGTGATGATCTTGCAGTTACTCCTAAATGATGCTACTATAAACACTCTGAATCCCCTTCTGAAATTTATGAAAAAAATAATCAGCTCTGCTTTATAAAGGTTCTCATTTTCCTATAATTTTCTTCTGAAAATATGATCAAATGAATATGTAGAATTAGCTACAGGAGGAAAACAACATTAAAATTGTCCTGGCTAAAAAAAAAAAAAGGAAGAAGAAGGTAATAATCTACTTATCTATTACCTATATTTCATTTGATTAATCCAAACTTCATAAAGGAACAAGCATTGCAATAGCAACTGCTATGCTAGCAAAAGAAACTGAACAATAAAAACAATATGTCAATTACTTCTTTCACCATGTATCAGTAACTTTGTCCAATTTGTATAGTTATTAGGATTAGAAGACTAAAACCAAGAATAGAACATGAAGTAAAACCTCTAAAAGCAGCAGCTTTATAACACACCTCATATGGGCTCCCACCAAGACTCTTTGAATGATATTGAATATGTCAAAGTCTCTTTCAGTCATTTTAGAATCTTACAGCAGGAACTGAAGTCCTTGGATTTGTTACTGTGGATTTCAGAGGTTATTGCTTTGGCTGCAATGCCTATGAGGGTCAACTAACAATTCTCTCATTGGTTCTTGTATCCATCTCAATTCTATTGCAGGACCATCCAAATGCCGAAATATTTTACATTAATATCAAACATTTGCACACACTCCACAAGCATAGGAACATAGCAAACAAATTTCCACTATGTTTGTATGCTTGTTTGTCTATTATGTTTGTATGCTTGTGAAGTATATATAAAAAGGACTTGATATGTTTACATGCAAGAACTTATATTTCATGAACACACCCAATGATGAACTTATATCAACTAAACTTGCTCGCCTTCAATGTCCCATTTATAGATATCTTGAATTCACACTCCATTATGAACTTATATTAACTAAACTTGCTCGCCTGTTAAATCCCATTTATAGATATCTCAGTTATAGCTTGAATGATATTGTCCTAATAATAAAGTACATCTCGATCGCTATCAAAAAAAAAAAAATCACCATGACAAACTCAAGTGATACAAAGACAACCTAACAAACCATAAACCTAGAAACATAAGATGCACATCTGAGAGTTGAATCCATGACATTTTAGAACCTCTTAAAGAATAATCAGCTCTAATAAATTCAGATACAAAAACTATAACTTAATAGAAAGCAGAACTTTAATCATAAAATCATCAGATAAAACAACAATATCTTGGAAAAATTCCGAAACATTAGAAACCAAACAGGTCAAGACAGATAATACAATGAGTCAATGACAGTGAAAATTAGAAATAATATCGAAGTTCACATACTCAGGTACCATATCTGTATCGTGCGATTAATTAAGGGGCAGTAATAGAGAGCAGAGACTTGGAGGCATTTCTGATAGTAAGAAGATGCTAAGGAAAACGAGCAAGAAGAGATCTACAGAGCAGGTGATGTGGCTTCCTTATGCTTGTTATCTTCTATTACTTGCTCTAGATTCCACATGAAAAATGTTCAAGAAATGCAAGTCATAATCCATATTTTTTCTGTATATTTAGGCCAACTGTTGTTCTTTACAAAGCATTTCTGATTTTATCCAAAACTATCAAAATTTTTGTCTTGAGGGTTTGCTAACTTTAGAAACTTCAGACCATGCAAGTCCATGAATTTCCAGAAATCAGATACATCCACTTATTAATTTATAATACTATAAACATCAATACATTATAAATTATCAAGTGGTATAAATTATTGCTCTGATAATTCATATTATCTGCCAAAACTTACGCATAACGGATAGAAAGTTCTAAAGGATGCATGCAATGCAACTCTAATTGGAAATATAAAGTTTTTTTTATTTTTTATATTTACGTGTTCACTTTTTATTTTTTCCCTTTCACAGATAATATTAAAAATATCAAAAGATATCATAAATAAAAAAAATGACTATGTAATTCCAGCCAATTTAAAGTTAATCAAAATTTATTATGAATTAAGCTTCAAATTGAGTGTAACTTACACTTGATCAATCTCATGGTAGTGTTAAGAATACAGTGACCAATGATCAATAACAAATCTATCATGTTCATGGGATCAAGGACAACTGAAGGTGCATGACAAATTCACAAGTTAATTACACCATTGATCTATAGCAATACATTGACAAGTTTCAAAAACATGTACTGCAAAATAGTCAACATATTCATCAAAATTAAACAATTAACAAAATCCAATACCTAAAATGACCAATGAAAACCCCTCGTGTTTCAAACAATGAGCAATCCTCTGGTGGTGTACGAATAATGCACAACAATTCTTGTGGCACAAATCATAATATATGAAAAAAACCAGAAATAGTCTATCAAGGCAAGTTAAGAAACTAGCTTATTTGTTTTCCTCATCTTCATTTGACTTCACTCCATCTCCTTTACATGCATCCACACATGATTTGTCTCTCAAGTTGCACTCAGATACACCAAAACGAGAATTCCCATGTTTGTAATGAATTGATTTCAAGAAGTTGAAATACGCATACTTGATATCAAACTGCATATCATACCCTGCCATGGATGCCCACATCTTAGCATCTAAAAAGAACAAGAGATAAAACCAAAATGGTTGCAAAAAAAAAAAAAAGGGTTCATGCTTACAATAATTTATGGCAATAGTGCATCCGTTGTCATCTGGACTCTGTCGTACATGATGAAACCACATACTTGGCCTGAATTACTTTTCCATATTAGTCTCCAAATTTATTCTATAAAATTGTACGTAGGAAAAATAAAACACTGTGATTCAATTTAGCTTCAGAATCCTGACATAAGTGCTTCTGCTACATCAATTCTCCCAAGAGGCGAAAATAAAAGGGATTTCTTCTCATCACATCCTTTCTATATGTTCACTGCTTCAAGAATGCTTTAGTACGATCTGATCTTTATTTCTATCCTATTAGTTGAATATTAAGGCAACTCAATTTAGTCAGCAAAATACGATGATTTTTAAAGTGTAGAACAATTTAGTAAACACATTTGAGCCTCATATTACATTTTAACAAATAGATTTCAAAAAATATTTTGGAAACACATTTGCAATTCCTTCATTTTATTTGATAGCATCAAATGTATTACCTTGAAATATATGATTTCCATTCCGCATAATTGAAATGTAACTAAGTTGAATTACATCAAAGCAAGCATATTCTCTTCTCATTCTGTCATTCAGAAATAATATATGCTCTCTGATTCTTTCAGTGGGCATTAAGGAAATGAATACATTCAATGCCAACTCTATACATGTTCCAGGAGCTGGTATTTTGGCGATTCAATTGACTTCCTTACCTTATGCAAAACTCGTATCCTACTTACACATTTAGTAAACAAAAAATGTTCTCGATGAATCCAAAAAGGGACACACTCGAATAATGAGTAAGGAACCTAATATAGAAAAGAACATGGAACTTACAAATAGAGAATCTCTCCAGCCTTGACCGTACATTGAAATGGCTTAGGACCATTGAAATACAAAGGAAACTTAGCCATTTCACTTTCTTTATCCCGAGGAGAAGGGTAGGGGTTCACACTGCACCATGGCACATACCTTGCCGGTTCTACCATTTCCAACCTAAACTTTCCATTCTCCTACAAAATCATAAATTCCAATTATAATAGAAAAATGCAATGAAAAATAATAAAAAATTGTTTCTTTCCAATCAAATCCAAATTCTTCATCTTCCTAAAAACCCATAATCAAAAACTAATTATAATTACAACAAAAAGATCACTTCTTTCCATTTGGTATATGAAGTCTCCACTTTTCTTAAAAAGCCATTAAAGAAATCAATGCATAACTACAAAAGAACAATCCAACAAAACAAGAGATAATTTCTTTTAATTTCCAATCTAAACTCTTCATTTCACTGAATCCTTATCAACAGAATTCAATTATAATCACAAAAAGCAATCCAAATAAAGACAACAGAGCTAATACCTGAGAATAAGAATACTGTGCAGCAGGGTAATCCCTAACATACAATCTATGCACATCAGTGGGAGGAAGCAACAAGAAATGCTTCTCCCCAGAAACAACAGCATATAAATTCTCATAATGATCCTTATGAAATGAAGTCTCAGATAAATGATTACCAATCCACAAATTTACAGCCTCAGGAAGAGAACCAAAAGCCTCAGTAGCCCAGTGAATATGATGATCACAATCGGAACCCAAAGCCTCAAAATACTCAGTTCTAAAGCAATTATTCTGCTGCTGCAAGTAAGCTACAGAGTTCCCAGGTTCACTATTAAGAACCCAATTGAGAGCAAGTGGAAAAGGCAAAGTTTGAACATGGGCAGAGGCAAAGCAGAGTGAATTGGTGGGTGTGGTAGGGACAAGGGAATCAGCATGGCCGTGAGGGGTGAGATGGAGGGAGACAGTGGAGTTGGAGAGGGAGTTGCAGAGGTAGGAATAGTTGGGCCAGAGATGGAGAGCTGGCCAGTGAGAAATGGAGTTGGAGATGATGCATGGCTTGTTGGGTGAAACGTAGTTTCTGAAGAAGTCAAGTGGAGTTGGAGTTGAACTTAAGCGATCTATTGATGCTGTTGATGATAAGCTTAGATCTCTTACTTCTTCCCATAAGGATTCTATAGCTCCTTCCATGCTTTTTGCTTCGGTTCTGTTTAATTTCTTGTGCTGATTTGTTTGTTTTGGACTTTCAGTGACAAACCCATAAACCCTTTTTCTTCTTCAGCTGTGTTTCGGCCAAATACATACTTGATCCCCTAAAATCCATTAATTCTCGGTACTTAAAATTTTACCTTATATAGTTCAAAAAAAAAAAAATTTTACCTTATAAACACCTCAACTTATAAAATACAAAACTTCAAATATCTCTGCAATCATTTGCAAAATAAGTCATCACACGCACTCCTGCTATATCAATTTAATCCTTAAATTTATATTTAAAGTTTAAAAGGATCAAATTGATTACTATACATAAAATTTTATAAAACATATACATTGTAGCTCAATTAACTTTATAATTTACTAAAATAATAAAAATATTATTTTATAATTTTTAAAAA
>CATIWK010147699.1:0-15965 GCA_949634005.1 Mallotus japonicus | reverse complement strand
AAAATAAGATTGAGGTTGTTGTGCATTTTGACCTCTAAAACCCGGTGGTACTTATAGCCTCCACTAGTTCTTCCCTTGATTGCTCCATGAAAAGTTAGGATGATTCCTCCAACTGGAGTTATATATGTTACCATGCACTTGATTTTATTGCCCCTTGTTGAAGTTGTTCACATAGTTAACATTTTCCATGGACAATCCTTGCATCAACTGACATTCTATAGTAGGATGACCCCCTTGGCATAATTCATAAGAGGAAGACAATAAAGATGTGGAAACTGCATTAACACTCTTATTGCCCATCCTTTTTGATAGAGCATCCATCTTTGCGTTTAGCATAGTCAAGCTATCAACTTCAATTGACCCTTCTTGCTTTAGAGTTGCTCTCTCATTAGACCAAAGGCTCTGCGTATTAGCCATTTCCTCAAAATGGTCTAGAGCATCTTTAGGTATCTTTGACATGATGGTTCCCCCAACTACCACATCAGTGTTCACCCTAACTAATAAATTGACACATTTGTAAAATGACTGCACCAAATCCCATGAAGGTATCAATTGTGCTTGACACTGTCTTTAAAGATCCTTGAATATGTCCCAGCACTGATAGAAGCTTTCATCCTCTCTTTGGCAAAAAGAGTTGATTTCATTTTTGATCTTTAACACTTTAGCTGTTGGGAAGTATTTGTTGAAGAAGGTTGTGTAGAGCTCTTTCCAAGTGGTGATAGAGTTAGGAGACAAGCTTGTAAACCACCTATTTGCCCTATCCATCAAAGAAAATGGGAAGAGAATTAGCCGGATTACTTCAGGCTGTACTCCATTCATCTTGAAAGTTGAGGAATATTCCAAGAATCGAGTCATGTGACCAATCAGATCCTTATGTGGTAATCCACTGAATTATGAATTCTAAATCATTTGGATCATGGTAGGCTTGATCTTAAAGTTGTTTGCTACGATCGGCAGCCTCATAATCGAAGTTTGGTCACCTTAGACATTTGGACTAACATAATCTCTCATAGTTCGTTGTCCATTTTTAGCTGCTTGCTGCCTTGGTGGTGGATTTTTTCTTCTTATCCTCCGTTCATTCTGCTAATCTATTATTTTCTCCTTCTGCATACTGTCTTTTTAAGCTCCAAATCAAATGGTATTAATGGGACTCCTTGTTTGCTTGCACTTCATATTAAGTGCATACACTAATATGAATCCCTGCAATACCACAAACATAATCAAAATCCAAACTAAAAAGAAAATCTAAATCAAACAACACAAGTTTTTTTATAATATCAATTTTGGCAATCCCCGGCAATGGCACCAAAAACTTAACATGAAAAATCCACAAGTATATGGAATCGTGCAAGTAGTAAATAAAGATCGTCCCACAGAGATTGAAAATTTGTTATTGTAATACTTGAAGTGTTTGTTTGTTTAAACACTGAAATTGGTTTAGAATTCAAATTAAACTAAACAAAGATAATCTATTCTAATTAACAATCAAATTTAAAACTAGGGTTCTTATTCTTAATTCAACCTCTTCTCAAGATAAATAAAACATCTAAGCCAAATTCAAACTTAATTCATTTTGATAGCTTCTTTGGAATTATAAGTTTTCCTCTCAGACCAACCTACAGTTAATCGAATACAAATAATACTAAGATTTACAGCTCTTACCACTAAGTGTTCTTCATAACTAATTTGTTTAAGCTCAGCTAAAATCAATATTAGTTGATTTAATATCTCTCAACTAAGAAAATAACTAATAGGTAATTGTTCTCATCGAATGTAACCTATTTCTCAATCAAGTTCCATTGTGTATATTCAATCAAAGGGTGATCAATCCTATAATGACTTTAAGAATAACAACAACTAATGAATTTGGTCTAATGTTAACTTCATGGTTGAATTGAAATAAGAACCTTAACTAGCTATTTAGCCACACATGTTGATAGAAAGAGAAGAAGATGAATAGAGAAAAGATCCAATCATTGTTACTCAATGAAAATGAACAATAATAAAAGAATTAAATGAGAAAAATCCCCCTTCACTGTTTAACTAATTGGAATGGAAGGTCTCGTGTTCTCAATCTCCTCAAACAAAACTAATTCTCTCCATAAATAAAAATGGAAAAAGCTAGAACAAAACTACTAGCTTTGATTCTTAAGAAAATTGATAGAAGAATAATGTTCTTTTTCTAGCCTCTAGCATCCTCCTCTTTTTATCCTCTTTTCAAATTTTGGAATCCCCCAAATCAACAATAATAAATTTCAAATTCAAAAGTTGGTCATCAGACACACGGCCATGCGCCTAGTCTTCACTTTCCTCCACTGGCTCAAGCATGGTTGTGTGCCAAGGTGCGCATGGTTGAGTGTCTTCTCATCAATCAGGCATGACTGTGTGCAATTGTGCGCACGGCCATGTGCCTTCCTCTAGCCTTGAAATTGCCTGATTTCACTTTGAATGCACTTTTAGACACCTCTACTTTATCTGTTAGCCCTCTACATTAGTCCTCCACTATTCTCTATATCATCTACATTATCAAAAACAGCTAAAAGCAAACTAAAATACGTAAAATGAATAAAAACTACAAAATTCAACAAAAACACTAAAACTAAAGAAAACTAACAATGTACTTAAACAATTCCTAAACCTAACACATTAAGTGTTCAAAATAGCATATTTCTCACACTCATCAAATTTTAAATTGACTATTATTCAATTGTGGTAAATGAATCATTAAAATCAAAATTATGATAATGCAATAAGCGATTTAAGATATATATATTAAAGACTATAGTCCAATAGATGATGACTCTTCGAACCCAGAATCTCTGATTGGGGAAGTGAGTTTACAATCGACTTATTTCCTATTTTTCGATTGTGGTCATGTGGCGACTCTAAACTCACAGGATTGGCTCCATAAGGCTATCCCTCCCATATCAATAACATCAAAAAATAAAATAATAATGTCACCTATCTCTGTGAGCCACAATCACCACTTGTATACCACAATGTTGCTATTGTAGAAGCAATCATTCATAAGAAAGTTCATAAAGTAATAAAGAAGTGCAAAGCTTTAGCTCTAAATGATTGGAAATATGATCTTGCTAATACAACTCCTTTGTCAAAACAAATTATAGAGTAGCCTTTTCCTCCAAAATTCAAAATTCCTAAACTAGAATCCTATGATGGAACAACAAATCCACGAAGTTAGTTGTTAAAGTTTTACACCCTAATGCACTTACATATAACTTCTAAAGCTCTACTCTATAAGGTGTTTCCAATAAATTTGAAGGATGTAGCCTAAGAGTGGTATCAAGGGCTAGAAGAGGCTTCTATTAACTCATTTTCACAACTAGCTTCTTTATTTAAGGTAAGGTTTGTCGCAAGCATACGTCTTAAAAGGATATCTTCAAACCTATATCAGATAGTTCAAAGAAGAAGGTGAAAGCTTGAGAAGTTACATCAGTCACTTCAATAAAGTGGCAATTCAAATTGAGAATCTAAGTCATAATAAGGCATTAACATCTTTGAAATAAGTAACAAGATATGGTAAGCTTATAGAATCTTTGATTCTAGACCCTCTTAAAAGCTTCACCGAGTTTATAAGTAGGGCACAAAAGTTCATAAGACATGAAGAAGCCTAGATATCTATGAGAACAAGGTTCGAGCACTGAAGAGCTTTAAAAGACAAGCCTACTGCTGTAGATAGAACATGTTCCAGGGCTGAAGAGCTTTAGAAGACAAATGTGTTGTTGTATACAGAATGGGTTCTAGTGTTAAAGAGCTTTAGAAGATAAGCCTACTGCAATAGACAGAACAAGTTTGAAATCTCAAAAGCTTCATAAAACAAACCTGCTGCTGTAGATAAAGTTTGAAATGTTTAATGCCTTAGAAGATACTTTAAGTGAATTTAGTAATTATCATCTTAGTCTGCTAGTGAGAGCATCCTTTAGTTATTTTTCTAATTCCTTAAAAGGATAGCATAATCCTATAGTTGTCTTCGAATTCATGTTACAATTGTTGACTTTCCCTAAAGAGCTTCAGCAGCTGCTATAGCTAAAAAAGCAAAGATGTATATATTTTCTTTTAGCAATAAAAGTTGTTCATATTCATATTTTCTCTTTTCTTTTTTAACATATAGCCAAATAGCATATCTGCTGAATGCTAAAAACTAACCATGAAATAGTAGGCAAAAAGTACACACTTAGATGTATGGAAGAAAATCTCACTACCATAAGTAATTGCTTGTAAGTAACAATAGGCCCTTTGTGCACATAAGAAGGCCACCATGGGTAATATTTCTTATGAGTTTAAATAAATAATAATTTATTGAAACAAATACTTAAGTTTAAAATAATAACTTAGCAAAAAACGTCTTACGTTATTTTTGGCGATTGCACTTTTCTCTCATAATACTCTTTTTTTTCTTCACAATATGCATTTTTTATTTTGAATTTTTTGGAGACTTTTAATTTTTCATGCAAAAGAGAATTCTTAATATAGAGGTTATCCCACCTCAACATGGTCAAGCAAATTTAGGTTGAGTACTTTGGTGCTCTTATTAAGCCTTTAGCCTTTTAGCATTTTTGCTTTATAGTTTATAAGATTTTTTCCATGCAGAATTATTTTTAGTTTTCAAGCTTTTATGACTTTATAGTATGATCTTATATGCTATTACCTATGGTCTGATGTTCTTTTCATGCCTTTAGCATTTTAACTTTTAGCTTTTCGCCTTTTAACATTATAGTTTTTTTTTTTGTACTATAACCATTTATACTTTTTAAATTTTTATTTCAATCTCATGGGCCATTACCCATGGTGCGAAACTTTGTTTGTATGCTCTTAGGAACATAGCATTTGAGCTCATTACCTCTTTTTAACTCATAGGATACTACCCATGGTAATGCTTTTAATAACCTTTTAATTTTCAAGCTCTTTAACTCTTTAGCTCTTCAATTCATGTGAACTTAGCTCTTATACTTTCAATACTTTTAACTCTATAGCTTATGGAATTTATCCATGGCAACTTCCTTTACCATGGAACTTTTAATTTCTTGAGCTCTTAACCCTATAATTCATAAAATTTGTTCATTGTGATTTTCATTGACATTTAACATTTAATTCCTTGAGATTTTAGCTCTAAGATCATGGAAATTTTCTTTTGCATTAAACTTTAATTTCTTGAACTTTTAGCTCCATCACTTATGGAATTCATCCATGAAAATTTTATTTAGTATCTAGCTTTTTAGCTCAATCTCGTAGACTATTGCCTATGGGTTGTAGTTCTTTTTAAGCTTTTAGAATTTTAGTTGCAGCTCATTACTTCTATAACTTGTTCTCATGGAGCCATGATTTAACATTCTTCTTATCTTTAGTATTTTAGAATTGTAGCTTTTTAACTTCTATCTTATAAGCTATTACCCATACTATGAAGTTCTTTTATACCTATGGATTTTTAAAGCTTTAGTTCTATAGTATAATCTCATGGACAATTATCCATGTTATAACATTTTATTTTATTTTTTTTAGCATTTTTGATTTTAGCTTTTAGATTTTAGGCTTTTAGAGCTTTAACTCTTTAGAGCTTTAGAGGTTTAGCCTTTTAACATAATATCATGAAGAAATATCCATGGTTTGGCATTCTTTTATGCTTTTTGACTTTTAAATTTTTTAAAGATTTAGCTCTTTAGCATGATCTAATAGATAATTATCCACAATTTGGAGTTCTTTTAATGCTTTTTAGCAATTTAGTTCAATAGTATAATCTCATAGGTTGTTACTTATGGCATGTCTTCTCATACCTTTAGCATTTAGCTTATGGCTTTATAGTTTATGGAATCTATCCATATTAATTTTCTTTAGCATTTAGCTTTGACTTTTAAAGCTTTTAGCTTCGTAACTTATGAAATTTATCAATAGTGATATTCTTTAGCATTTAACTTTCATTTCTAGAGCTTTAAGCTCTGTAATTTATGGACTTTATCCATAGGAATGTTCTTTAGCCTTTAGCTTTTATTTCTTGAGCTCTTAATTTTGTAACTTGTTCTTATGGATCCAAGATTTTAGCACTTCCTTTAGTTTAACATTTTGACTATTTGGCTCAATCTCATAGATCATTATCTTAGAGCTCTTCGGCTTTATTCTCTTTAAATGCGCTTTGATTGTTAGCACCTTTGGCTCTCAAAGCCTAACTTTTTGGGCAATTATCCTTTTATACCTTTAGAGTTTTAGCTTCGTAGCCCTAATACTTTTGGCTTTTAGCTTTCAGTTTTTAAGTTTTAAGTTTCATCTCTTTTGCACTATAGCTTTTAGCTTTTTACTTTTAGCTTCTTGTACTTTAACTTTTAGCTTTTAGCCTTTTAGCTTTATGGTTTAATCACTTTGACTATTTATGAGTGACCTGAGAGCAAACTCTGCTTTGCTTTACTGTTTGGGACATGGCAACTTTATCAAAGAGACATTCATTCTATTTACGGGACAAGGATAATGTTTAGTCTCGAGAGGGCACGAGAATTTTGTATTTGTGGAGTTAAGAAATCGGGAAAATGTAAGGGACGACATCGAGTCACTCAACGAGTATTGTCCCTAACAGAGATTCTAGGTTCAGGAGATCGCATTTAATTTTTGGCTATTTCTCATTATACAACACTCAATAAATGGCTATCGCATCACCCTAGTTTCGGAATGACATTTTATATATACACATACTCACAGAACAAATGATAATGGAAAGTAAAGGAAAATAATTACAGTTATTACAAGGCTTTCCTAGTAAATTTGAAAGAAAAAAAGTGCAGAAATGTAAATCTAGTCCTATATCTAGAATACATCCGCAAAACAAAGGTTAGCACAGATATATATGCATTGTATTCACTTATCCAATTAGACAACAGATAAGCAAAAAATATTCACTCAATCAGAAGAGCAAATAGAGGTATAATTGTCTACATTTGCATGAATTATTATGAAATTGAATAAAGCAATCACTAATAATAATAAAATATTTCTAAATGATTGAAAAGTAACAAAAGATGCATGGTTGCATCATTTGACCAAGGAATGAAGGCTTTAGCCCGAAAATGTTAATTTTCACATTATTAAATGCAAAAATGAAAGAAAATACTTATTTTCATATTGAGCTGCAAAAAGATGAAGTTTTGATGTAAGAATGCGAAAAAAGATGATTTTGAGTATCGAGGATGCGCTTTGGATATGAAAAGTGGCTAATTTATTTCAAAATCATAGAAAATGCAATTATGATGCAGAATTGGTGATTTTGTGTGCGAGGATGATAATTTCGAGCTAAATGTGAAAGCTTTATGTGAAAATTTTGATTTTCAAATAAAATTGCAAAAGCAATGTAAATATGTCATTATTATGTCAAAAATGACACTTTGACATTGAGATGTGGATTTCATGCTAAAAATACAGATTTCATACTAAAAATGTGATTTTTATATTACAAATGCAGAATTTACGCTAAAATGATGAAATACAGAAATGACACTTTGACATTGAGATGTGGATTTCATGCTAAAAATACAGATTTCATACTAAAAATATGATTTTTATGTTACAAATGCAGAATTTAGGCTAAAATGATGAAATTGATGCCAAAAGTGCAGAATCTATATTAGAATATGATTTTAACGACAAAATATGCAAAAATGCAAAAACTGTGCAAAAATGATAAATTTAATGTCCACTGGATGCAAAATGCAAATTTTATGTAAAAAATAATGATTTTGCACATAAACTACATAAATGATGCAAAAATGAAGATCTTGATATAAAAATATGATTTTTATCAAGAAAATATATTGAAAATATAGAGAATGCAGAAATTGTGCAAAAATGATAGATTTTGGATTTTTTAAAAAATAAAAATGCAAACTTAATGCATAAAATGATAATTTCGTGTGTAAAAGACAAGATTAACATAAAAAATACAAACTTTATCTTGAAAATGATTTAGAGATAGTAAAAAGGTGCAGAAAGTGCGAAAAGGCTATGAGAAATGCATATTTGACATAAAAATGGTGTTTTATGATTTTTCCCATTTCGGAGCTAGAAAATGTAAAATGACAGTTTAATATGATGGGACAAAACATAAAATTAATCAAATAGCATGCAGAAAGCCAGTCTCATCACACAGATCATAATAAATTTCTCAACTTCTGGCAACAATAAAATAAAATGCAAAAACTCTAAAAAGTTAATGTGCAAAAATGATTGTTTGTTCCTCAGATTCGATTGAGCTTATTTGGTGTTTTTAGAAGCTTTTGTTTCATGTAGAGATCAAGTTATCCTCGTCGAGAGGTTGAAAATGATGTGTAGAATACAAGTTTGTATACCTTTGAAGCGTGCATTGGCAAAGATGAGGCTTGGTTTGGTTCAAAGCGGTCTAAAATTCCTAAGAAAACAAGTAAAATAGGCTAAAAGTGTATAAATCGGGAGTCCTGAGTTTTCAATTTGACGAAGTTTCAGTATTTTTTTGTCTCTAAAAATTGAGGTTTAGGGTGCTATTTATAGGCAAAAATGTGTTTTTCACGCATCTAGGGTGTGTTTAGGGCACGTGTCATGCATGCCCTCGCTCATTTTGCACACCTTTCCATGCATTTTAGCCCTTTCAGAGAGGTTTTTGAGGTTCTATTGGATTATTTAAGGTTTTTGGCCTTTCGGATGCATTCATGATGTCCGTTTTGTCAAAATCAACTTCCATTTTCATGAAATTGAGTCTCGATCTCACGAGATTAACACTGGTCTGACAAGTTGCACACCTTGAGCAACAATTGTTTGAAACATACAGTTTATCATTTTGGGAGTTCATATTTCATAAGATTGAAACACGACTCGATGATTCGATAACTAGCTTATCACTCTAAAATTTTGGTTCAGGGGTTTTTAGGTTTTTCAGACTTTTTCACGCTTCAGAGGTGGTACGAACGAACAGACTCTTGTCATCTTCGAAAGGTTTTTTTCATCATTGGATCTTTTTGGAGACAGTCAAAATTTAATGTATGACACTATTATTCATGGTATAGAGTGTTTCTTATACTTTTAACATTATAGCTTTTAGCTTCTATTTTTAGCTTATTAGCTTTGAGCCTCGAACTTTGGCTTTCTACTTTTAGCCTTTGGCGTTTAGCCTTTAGCTTGAAACTTAACCCTTCAACTTTTAGCCTTTAGCCTTTATTATTTTTTTAGCAATATAATCAAATTTTATGGGTCATCACCATTATACATACTTATAATTTTGTTAAAATGATTATATCTTTTTGTTTTCTATTAGCTCTTTGATTTATTATTTATTTGAACTCATCAACAATATTACCCATGGTGGCCTTATGCACACAAGGGGCCTATTATTACTTACAAGCAATTACTTATGGTGATGAAATTTCCTTCCATGCATCTAAGTGTGTACTTTTTGTCTACTTTTTCATGGTTAGTTTTTAGCATTTAGCACATATGTTTTTTGGTTATAAGTTAAAGAAGAAAAGAGCAAATATGAATGTGAACAAATTTCATTGCTATAATAAAATATATACATCTTGGCTTCTCCAACTATAGTAGATGCCAAAGCTCTTTAAGGAAAGTCAACAATTATAACATGAATTCAAAGACAATTACAGGATTATATTATCCTTTTAAGGAATTAGAAAAAATAACTACAAGATGCTCTTACTAGCAAGCTAAGATGATAATTACTAAATTTACTTAAAGTATCTTCTAAGGCATTAAACATTTCATACTTTATCTATAATAGCAGGTTCGTATTCTGAAGCTCTTCAGAGCTCAAACACATTCGTCAATAGGCATATCTTCTAAAGCTCTTTAGCACTAGAACCCATTCTGTCTACAACAACATGTTTGTCTTTTTAAGTTCTTCAAAACTGGAACTTGTTCTATTTATAGTAGTAGGCTTTCCTTCTGAAGCTCTTTAGTGCTCGAACCTTATTCTCATGGAACTCCAGGCTTCTTCATGTCTTATGAACTTTTGCGCCCTACTCATAAACTCGGTGAAGCTTTTAAAAGAATCTAGAATCAAAGAGTCTATAAGCTTACCATATCTTGTTCCTTATTTCAAAGTTGTTAATGCCTCATTATGACTTAGATTCTCAATTTGAATTGTCACTTTATTGAAGTGACTAATGTAACTTCTCAAGCTTTCACCTTCTTCTTGAACTATCTCCAACAGGTTTGAAGATTTCCTTTTAGGAGGTGTGCTTGCAACAAACCTTACCTTAAATTAAAAAGCTAGTTGTGAAAATGAGTTGATAGAAGCCTCTTCTAGCCCTTGATACCACTTTTGGGCTACATCTTTCAAATTTGTTAGAAACATCTTACATAGTAGAGCTTCAAAAGTTGTATGTAAGTGCATTATAGTACAGAACTTTGAAAAGTAACTTCATGGATTTGTTGTTCCATCATAGGATTCTAGTTGAGGAATTTTGAATTTTGGAGGAAAAGCCTCCTCTAGAATTTGTTTTGACAGAGGTGTTGTATTGGTAAGATCTTGTTCGCAATCTTTTAAAGCAAAAGCTCTGTAGTTCTTTATTACTTTATGAACGTTCCTATCAATGATTGCTTTTACTATACCAATACTATGATATGCGAGTGGTGATCGTGGCTCATAAGAGACATGTGACAGGATTATTTTATTTTTCAATATTATTGATATGGGAGGGATAACCTTATGGAGCCAACCCTGTGAGTTTAGAGTCACCACCTGACCACAGTTGGAAAATTGAAAATGAGTCGATTGTAAACTCACTTTCCCAGCCAGAGATTCTGGGTTCGAAGAGTTATCATCTACTGGATTGTAGTCTTTAATATACATATCTTAAATCGCTTATTACATTATCCTAGTTTTGATTTTAATGATTCATTCACCACACTAGAATATTAATCAATTTAAAATTGCATTGGATTGATGATTTGTACGCAGGATAATTGAATTAGCTCGCATACATTACAAACATATTAATAATAGAAAATGATTAGTTCTATCCTCAACTTTAGGCTAATTATCAATTAAATTCTACTTTGAAAGTTATTTCAAATTGCTCCTTCAACTTTATAAATTGTGTCAATTCTATTCAATGTTATTTGAAGGGTCTACTTGTATTTTTAAAAATTATTTTTAAATCCCTATATAACAAAATTTGACACTTATTTAATTTTTTCTTCTTTTTTAAGAAAATCAAATTTGAAAAATATTCTATTTTTGAAATGAATTTAAAAATTAATTTCTTAAATATTTACATAAAATTTTAACTTTTATGTATCAATTAAAAATAATAAAAAATGATAACTTGTGAATCAATTTATTATATAGACTAATATTAATAAAAATAAAAATCAATAAAGTAATAATATTCTAATTTTTTAATTTTTTTACATTTGTTCAGAAAACTATATAATTTTTTATATTATTGACTAATATTTTTAGTATCTCAAATTTTTTTATCTAATACTTTTTTAGTTTGACCTCTTTTAGGAAAGTTTCTAAATTGGTTGAAAGTTGAGAAGTAAATTTCAAAATAGTTAAATTTAACAATTTTTAGGGAAAAATTAAAAGTTTATGAAAATATTTAGAAATTAATTTTTAAATTTATGTCAAGAGTGACAAAATTAGAATTTAAAAACATTTTCTTATATTTTTTCCTCTAGGAAAAAGAGGATAAAAAATTTAATAAGTGTCAAATTTATTTTATAGAGATCTAAAAGTAATTTTTAAAAATACAACTAGGTCCTTCAAATAAAATTTGATAGAACTGACACAATTTATAAAGTTGAATGAGTAAATTGAAATGACTTTCAAAGAATTATTCAATTGATAATTGGCTCAAAGTTTAGGATAAAATTGATCGTTTTCCCTATTAATAAAAAGTGAATAAATAAGCAAAATATGGCAAACATAACAAATCAAGCAATCAGTATGTATTTCAAATAAGCAAGTAAGCAACTAGCAAGTAGCACACAAGTATACAAAAAATAATAATCAAAGCAAATAGACAAAACAAACTAAATAAAATGAGGAAAGGGATTAAGGATTACAACGCTTGAAATAGCCTATTCTAATAAATACATCAAAATGAAAAATAAATAAAGGAGAATTGAGATTAAGGATTACATTACTTTGAGAATTTCTTATAGTAAATACATCAAAATGGAAAGTAAAAATAAATTCTATTCTAATAATTCTTGCAAAACAAAGATTAGTACGCAAACACATGCACGCACACATCACATTTATAACAATTATATATTTCATTCATTCACATGACAATAAATTAAATTAAATGAAAGAAAAATAAATCAAAATAGTATAAAAGCATCAAAGCAAGCAAACAAATTGGAATGCTAATGAAAATGCATGATTTGGGCAATTGATTAGGACGTATACTTCAAATAATTTTCGATATATCACCCAAATTGGGTGATTAATCACAAAGTCATTAGTATTCTTACCTAAATAATGACATGACATGCAAGTGGGTAAATAAATAAATATGAAAAAATAAAGTGAAGAAATATATTTTAATTAAATATTGACTATTAAATAAATGAATAAAATAAAATGGAAAAGATAATAAGAAAAATATTTATTTATATAGCCAAAGTAAATTATTTACATAATAAATATTGAAAATTATATATTTAGGCTAAAAAGATTATTTTCATGCACAAATCTATATCGTATATTAAAATATAAAATTTGAAATTATGCTAAAATATGAATTTTCTACTAAAACATAAAATATGAAATGCAAATTTTATATTAAAAAAATATAATTTTATATTAAAAACATCAATTTTATAATAAAAATATGAATTTTTATTATAGAAATATGACAAAAACATAAATTTCATATTTAAAATATAAACTTTACATTAAAAATGGAAACGTTATATTAAAAATATAAATTTTATGTTAAAAATATTGACTTTAACATGAAGTTATGACAAAAATATAAACTTGACATTGAAATATAAACTTTTAAATAAACAAAATGAAGACTTTACACAAAAAATGTGGAACTTAATATTAAAATGCAAACTTTATTAAATAAAAATAATAAAAATGTGAATTTTAAGTTGTAAATGATGATGAAAATGTCAAATATCATAAAATGTAATATTCACACAAATAAATGTAAAACAAATAAACAAACACTCCCGGATATATATTTCTTCAACGCCACACCATCACCAAATCACCACTTCACACATATATCCACCAAAATTACAATTTTCAACACAAATAGTATAATAATAATGAAAATGCATGACATGATGCTAAAATGATAAAAAAAAATGATGAAAATAAAATAAAAAATAAAAAAATATGTAGAGATTATGAGGATTTAATTAAAAAATAAAAATAAAAATGATTGAGAAGATGAAGAAAATAAAATAAATAAATAAAAATACAATTTTTTGATGAAAATAATTAAATGGGCCCTCAGTAGGCTTACTCTTGATACGTACTTTGACAAAGAAGTGGTTCGGTTTGAATTTTTGGTTCTAAAATCCTAAAAAAATGAGATTTGGTGGTTTTAATGTTTCGGAAATCAGGTTTCCACGAATTGTTCACCCTTGTTTGAAGGGTTTGAAGCTAAAACAACACAATTTTTAATGCTTTTGTCTTTATTAAGTCACTAAAATAGTCCTAAAAATCGTCTAGATAATATTAGAAAATTAGAAAATTTGCCAAAAGTCCTCTGAAAAATCAGAATCAGAGCCACGTGAAAACCCACGCACGTGATTTCCATGATCCATGCGCATGAATTATGGATCCACACTCGTGGATTGATGAATAGCGTGGGTTGTTTTAAGACTCATGCGTATTGATCAGCTCCTCTGTGTTTTCGGGTCTTTTTAGCTCATTTTTTAAATCTTTGATGTTCCAGGGTTCTTTTGGGCCCCTAGGTTCGGTTCGATGAGTTCTTCAGGGTTGTTCTTAAGGTTTTCTGGGTGTTTAAGTTTGATTTGACATCTAAACCGATGAACCGAACTTTGGAAGCTTCTGTTTAACTTCTTAAAGCCTTAGTTCAAGATTTTCGAGTCCCGATTTTGCACTTAAGGTCCGGTTTTTAAAATAGAACCCCTACTTCAATGTTGGTCTTTTGAGCTTCTAGTTCAAGGAATCGAGATCCCGATTCAGGGGTTCAGGTGTCCGATTCATTGATTCGGATGCTCGGTTCATGGTTTTATGGGGTGTAACTCTGGAAGCACGCTATGGATACCCTTTTACAAGGTTATCCTCTGTCTAGTTGACAGAAGACTTTCATCATTGGACTACTTTTGGAGGATTACTGAATATTAGGTGTCAACACACACTTTTTACTTATGTCTCACTGAGTTCTTCCTAGGAAGAATCCCCACTAGAGAGTGAGGGACTTTTAGCTTCAGTAACTAGCATCTTACCTAGAGAGTACAATGCTTTGGAGTTAAAAGGCTCTTCGTTACAATAATTCCATTAGGTTGAACGCTATAGCCTGCTCGACTCTTTCAATATGGATGTCAAATCCTTGTAGAGAATTGCTAAATGATGTTGTACAATTAGATTTGCAGAGGTTGAAACAATACCAACATTATTTGTAGTCTCGATATTGGTAGGAATTTGCTTGAGGATCCTACAATTAATGGATCAATGGTGGATGAGAAAATAGTTTCTTTGTTTAGAGGATGATTTCCTATGGTAGGCAAAACTTTAGGAAATGATAAAGAAGGAGAAGTCCACGCTCACCACACTAATGATAAGTTGGTTTTCAAGAGTCTTACCTTGAATAGAGATTAGAATGAGGATTAATTGAGTTGTAGAGGAATGATTTGCTAACCTATAAAATAATGAATGTTAGAATGAGGCCAGGTGGTGTTCCTGTCATGCTCATTCTGATGCTTTTGTCAGTAACTCAGTATATGTTAGAGAAAAATATTCTTTGAATTGTCTAATATTGAACTCAAGGAGTTGGTACTCATTTCCTCCTCTAACTTGATGGTTTACACCGTTTGTGTGTTATTCGAACTGACTATTTTAGTTTTACATGTTTACAGATATGGACTACAAAAAGTTATATGAGATGCGAAAGCAAAGGAAGGCTTCAGCCTATGCCTCTCACATTGCCAAGGAATAAAAAAAAAAGCCTCCACATAAAGGACCGATATTGCTTTAATTAGCCCTCAGATGTGTCTTCAAAATGAAAAAAATTATTGATGTTGAAGCACTCTCCTAGAAAATGAAACTTTGAAGATATGCTTACTGAGTCCTCTGATGTTCATGCCTTCTTGACTCAGCTTTATGGTCATAAAGCTTCAGTATATATGACTCAAGTTGCTAGGATGGTTGCTAACCTTTCATTACAACCTCATGAAAAAAAAAAAAAACAACTTTCATTTGTGGAAGCGAAAGATCTTGTGGTTGATAGTAAAAGTCACCTTTTACAAGTAATTTCACTTAAGATGTTGTATGCATTGGTACATGTATTAAACTCTAGATGACTACAAGAATAAAATAGTATCAGAATGCCAAAAGCGCTTTCTAGACCAAGATTATTCTTTCATTGATGACATTGATCTGGCTCTTGCTACTAAAGAAAATGGGGATATCGAAGCTCTAAAAGATGATAAGGTTGAGGCCTCTGACAACACCAAGCCCACCAACTAGGCTTTTAAGTTTAAGTTTTAACTTCACTTGCTTTTATGAAAGTATGAACAGCAGTTTTATGGTTTTTATGTGTGCTATCTTTTGATGATTTTGAGTGCCGAGGCACTATAATGCTTATAACCTCTTCGTTCTATCTTATTTTGCTTACTGAATTATGCTTTGACTTTGATCCGCTTGGCATGCTATTAATCTTCAGATATAGTTGTTGAATTTTGCATGTATACCTATTAGGTTTTATTTCAAAACAAGACTGATTTTTCTTTAATTTTCGCATTTCTCCATTTCTAATTTGCTATTT
>CATIWK010147660.1:0-17636 GCA_949634005.1 Mallotus japonicus | reverse complement strand
TAGGGACAAATGTCCCTCAGGTGTTTAAATGTTGAGCTACCCGCCTAGGGCTGGTAGCCTCTGGGGCCAGCCACGGGGTCGGTTCCATTTAGAGGTTAATCCTCCATTCTCAAAAAAAAAAAAAAAAAAAAAAAAAAAAATTAATTTAATGAAGAAAAAAAATAAAAATATGAAAATCCAATAGAAATATTGAAAGGAGTTCTTTTATAGTAGACATATTTGTATGTGTACAAATAGAACCAAACACCATTAGATTGATTTTTATTAATTATAGTCATTGATCTATAAAACTAGTTATGGGTGCAGCGTGATCATGTTCGTTTGATGAATTGTAACAGAGTTTTAGATGAATAATATGGCATATAAGGATGTGATCTTCATTGAAAATTATATATTCATTTATGTCATAGACAACTGTGAGAAATAAAATTCTACTGTTTAACTGGTACGACAACGATCATTCAATATGCTCTCAATTTAAAATTCTGAAAGAGAGAGAATGGTATTTTTCAGTTCAGAATTATGTTTGCTCTAAGGGTTTGCCTAGTGGAACAATTATACCATCTTCAAGAACCTGAGCTTGTGAGGTGTCTGGTGTGGTCCTGCCAATTGCTTCTGAACTGTAAAATAAAACATAAGTTGGATTAAAGTACATTGGACGGGAGAACTAATTGCTGTCTTGTAGTTCTGATTCGCAAAATGGTTAAACCTTAATTAGCTCTTTCTCTTAGGCAAATGGTAGTATTTTCGGCCGAAGGTTATCTCATTAATGTCACCTAGAGCACCTGAAAACTTAGATGAAAATAAAAGATTATTAGAAAACTTATATTGCTACTTAGATTGGAGGTGTAGGTGGAGGAGAGAAAGTTGAAAAGGTCAAAAATATTATTTTTTTTAACGTTAAAAATAATAGGTTATTGTAAGTGAGAGAGTAGTCAAGTAGTAATTTTTCTTTAAGGATATTATAAAATGCAGAATTCGATTCCTACTGTCTTCAATTTAAAAAGGATACCAACTCAATAAAAAAACGAAAAATAAAAGGATCAAAAATTGAGTTTTTCCTATTTTTAATGCGAAAACAACTCAGAAACAAATTTAATCATTGCATATTATTATGGTTACGTTTGATGCCATTAAGGAGCCAATTACTGGCTAATCTTTTTAAGTTTCACCAACATTTGATAAAACACCCTATTGATCTATCAGAATATCTAGTATATAAACTGATCGGACAACCGAACAGAGGTTATAAACCAAAATACACTAGATGTATGATCTAGACAAAACTCCTTAGAACACACTATGTATTAAACTAACTTAGTTTAACTACTGCAAAGCTTATTTATGCATAAAAAGCAAAAATTCTATAAAAATAGAATAAAATGAGATGGCCAGAAAAAGCCATCCATAATATTGCCCACCTAAAGAAAGATGGAAACACCAATATTTCTTCCTCTAGGCGAAGAAAAGTTTAAATTTTTTTTAAGCAAATTTTTGAATTGTAGTTGAAAAAAATTAATTTAAATTTAATATATAAAAAATAGATATTGAAAGAATTTTATTTTTTATTTTTACAAAATTCACCAGACTCAAATTTTGAAATGGTCAAAACTGACTGAGTGAAGATTGTTCCATTTGTGTCCCAAGAAATTGTATCCATAAATACTATTGCAGGCTGTTAATAGCTAGGTAGAGATAATAGTTTCTGTCTTCCTTTTTGTTCAAGCATGTAGTTCATTACTAATTACATACTTATAATTACTGCTGTTCTTGATTATATTTCTTTCTTTTCTATCTACCGCCTTATCTTTCTCTTAAATGTGGACAACATTATATTGGGTAATTTTTTTTTTTTTTTTAGTGAGGTAAGATAAGAAGATATTAACTGTGAGCTTCAATGCCCCTGAACATCTATAGAAATTTGAGACCAAGAATAGATAATTGGATCCAGCTGAGCTGAAACATAAATGGGTGTTAAAAAAAATAATTCATTGCAATTTTTTTTCAAGATTTTTGTTGGAGGGTGCGCCTTAGAATTATTTTCAGTTAACCCATGATTAAGATCTTTACATAATTTAAAGGGAAATGAATTATTATTTATTATTATTATTATTTTTTTTTGTGTAGAATAAAAGAAGAAGAAAAAGATATATCCAATCCAGGGAGGAGAGAAAATTAATTTGGGTTCTTTAGTTCGATCCTCACATGCCTAAGGTGTGACTAGAGTTGAATTTGTAATAAAGACCGATACGAAAAGTTACACACAAATCAGTTGGTGGGGGTTGAGCTGATGGAAAATACTTGGCTTGTTAAGCATATTCACATGTCCATCTCTCTCACATAGACCCACTTCTCCTTCTCCTCTTTTGCTTATAAGTATGTCCTTCCATCATTTCCATCATAACAAATTTTAATTCCACACAGTTGTTTCTCTCTTGTCTAGAGCTCCTGTATTCTTTTCTTTAACTTGTTTCTTGATTTTCTTGAACTTAATTTTTTCATAATGGATGTGCTCATGCTAGTGTTTGGATTCTTGATCTTGTATCCGCTTTTCATGATATGGAGGTGGTCTGATGGGAAAAGAGATCGAGAATGTTACATACTAGACTATGAGTGTCATAAGCCAACAGATGATAGAATGCTCAACACTGAGTTCTGTGGGGAGGTTATTAAAAGGAACAAGCATCTTGGTCTCAATGAGTACAAGTTTCTTCTCAAAGCAATTGTGAGCTCTGGCCTCGGAGAAAAAACCTACGGGCCAAGAATGGTGTTTGATGGCCGAGAAGAGAACCCTACATTTCAAGATGGGATCTTGGAGATGGAAGAATTCTTCTATGACACCATTGGCAAGCTTTTGTCCAGGTCAGGTGTATCTCCTCAAGAAATTGATGTTCTTGTAGTTAATGTGTCCATGTTATCTATAATCCCTTCTTTAACCTCTAGAATCATAAATCACTACAAAATGAGAGAGGATATTAGGTCTTTTAATCTCACTGGAATGGGCTGTAGTGCTAGTCTCATCTCTGTCGATATTGTACAAAACATTTTCAAGTCTAACAAGAATCTTTATGCACTTGTGCTCACATCAGAGTCTTTGAGTTCAAATTGGTACTCTGGCAATGACAGATCAATGATTCTTGCAAACTGTTTGTTTCGTTCTGGTGGGTGTGCAATGCTTTTAACAAACAAAAGAGCATTAAAGCACAAAGCCATGTTCAAATTGAAGTGTTTAGTGAGGACTCATCATGGAGCTAGAGATGAGTCTTATTCTTGTTGCATCCAGAAAGAAGATGACCAAGGCAGGCCAGGTTTTCATCTGGGGAAGACATTACCAAAAGCTGCAACAAGAGCTTTCGTCGACAACCTGAGAGAAATTTCACCAAAGATCTTGCCAATAAGGGAGCTGCTACGATTTGCACTATTAACATTCATCAGAAAATGGCATCAAGGACGTAACACTGCCAAAGGTGGAGCAACTACACCACCAGCAGCTAGACCAGTGATCAATTTTAAAACAGGAGTGGATCATTTCTGCATCCACACTGGAGGAAAAGCAGTGATAGATGGAATTGGAGTGAATCTTGATTTGTCTGAGTATGATTTGGAGCCAGCAAGAATGACACTGCATAGATTTGGCAACACATCAGCAAGTAGTTTGTGGTATGTGTTGGGGTACATGGAAGCCAAGAAAAGGTTGAAGAAAGGAGATAGAATATTGATGATAAGTTTTGGTGCAGGATTTAAATGCAACAGCTGTATGTGGGAAGTGGTAAGAGATTTAGAAAATGCTAATGTGTGGAAGGATTGCATCGATAGGTACCCACCAAAGACATTAGCTAATCCTTTCATGGAGAAGTATGGATGGATAAATAGTGAAGATGAAAGCACCTTTGTTCTTCCTCCATAAGAAATTTTTTTTTTATTTTTTTCAAAAAAAAAAAAAATTTCCCAACTATATATTATATGATCATCATCATCGTATGATCACTTCAAAAATTTTTAGTTCTCCATCCTCCCTTCAAAAGGTATTTTCCCTTTTTTTTTTTTACGTATGATGTCTATGATATTTGGAATCTGATATTATCAGTATTCGATACTCGGTATTTTTTTAGTTATTAGGTATAAAATATTTTCAATTTCAATTTCAATTTGTACACTAGTTTTTATGTTGTTGTTTTTATTGTTAAATCCCACTTTGTGTGGATTTCATAACCCAATAAGATGTGCTGTTTGCTATTCTATTGGAGAGATGTAATCTGTTTTACCTTTTTTTTTTTTTACCATTTTTTTTGTTCACAGATTGATAATACAAGTCTTTATATTTGGTGCTTTCATTGTTCATCTGTTCTCTTTCTTTTGTCTTTAATATGTTGCATTGGATTGAATTTTTCTTTATTATCAGTGACCTGCAACCATAACAACACATCCTGCTGTACTTGGGACTCCTAATTGCAAGAAGCATAATATGGCCCAGATTAATGAAGAGTAGCTAGTAGGCTATTCTTTCTTCCAGCACTTTTTTGTTTTTGCTTTTTTCTTTTTTGAACACAAGAAGAGTGCTTGTTTTGACACTTTTTATTTGAATTGCTAACAAAATATTCTAATTTTCAGTCAAAATCTTCACCTATTTTTTTTTTTTAAATAGGGAAGTCATATAATTTAGACGTTGATGAACTGTACAAAAGGGAGCAGTCCTCCCCTTTTAACTTGACGATGGAAGAATTCGAACCCTATACATCAGAATGTCCTTGGAGAGGAGTTACCACTTAACTACTCACTCACTACAAAATCTTCAACTATTTAATTAGGGAAAAGGTCCAAATATGACCTTAATGCTTATCTGAATTCTCACTTTGGCACTTTACATTTTTTGAAATCTAATTATGACCCTATAATTCTTAAATCTTGTGCATTTAAACACCACATTTAACAATGTTAAATTTTTCCAGTAGAACCAAGAGACAATGTCCAAAAATGACCCTCATGTTTACTCCAATTCTCACTTTGACGCTTTGTATTTTTTATTTTGAAAAAATTAAATTTAGTATTTCGACAATTTTATTTTTATTTTAAATTTTAGGAATAAATGATTTAAGTTTCAAATTTTAATTATTTTGCAAAATTTAATGAATTGTTTATTTCAATACATATAAATTATGATATAATTTAAACTAATTATTATGCTTTAGTTTTTTTTTTCATATATCCCATCATTTTCTTAAAAAAATTATAATATTTATTATTGATTTTAATTTCCAATTTTTTTATATTTTCCTATTATTCTAGTAGTACAAAAAAAAACTACATATTAAAATAAAATCATATAGTATAAATAAAATAAATATTACTTTAATTGTTTAATAACACATAAAAATTATAATAAATATAAAAACTATTCAACCATTTAGCATAAGAAAATAATTTATGCATTTATAATTCATATTATAATTAATAATTTTAATCTAATTTTAAAAAAAAATTAAAAATTGAAGCTCAAATAATTTATTCTTGAAATTTAAAAGTAAAAATAACTTATTAAAACATTATATTTAATTTTTTTCTTCAATTAAAACATAAAGTGCCAAAATGAGATTTGAGGTAAACCTGAGGGTCATTTTTGGACATTGTCCCTTGATTCTAACGAAAAAACTTAACACCGTTAAATGTGGTGTTTAAATGCATCAAATTTGAAAACTTTAGGATCATAATTGGACTTCAAAAAACATAAAATACCAAAATAAAAATTGAGGTAAATATTAGAGTCATTCTTGGACCTTTTCCCATTTAATTATAATGTCTGTAGTACATTCACATTCAAAGCAGATAAAATTTTCCTCATAAAAAAAGCTGAATTACAAAAATTTTCCTCATAAAAGAAGCTGAATTACACTTACCAAAAGAAACTAATATATTTAAAAGGAAATTTATAAGAAATAAGACATAAAATTTAAATTTAAAAATTACAAACATTGTAATTTTTGGCTTTAAAAGTGCGTGTGTGTATATATATACATCAGTTTGGATTATTTATATTTTGATATAAAATATAAACTTTTATAATAAAAGACTAAGAGTAAATAAATACAGTTCTACGTTATTAAATTACAAGTTGATTGTATTTATTAAAAAATTTATATCCAATTAATAAAAAATTTACAATTGTGAAAAGTCTACATATATATATATATAAGCAAATTGAATACCTATAGCTATCTCTGTCTATATATATTGCAGCTTGTGCCAGCAAAAAATTCTTAAATATGGCATTAAATCAATGGCCTTTTTTAATGAGCCAGGGTGGTCCAAATGTCTATGTCTTGGTCTAAAAAAGGGAACCACACCTTTTTTCAATGAAAATAGTACATAACTGCTTTCTCGATTTCATAATTATTGTCATGTCAATAGGTTTTTACCCAATGCAAATAAGTGAAAAGTACTCCCTCATCAGGGTTTGTTAGTACTCCCTTCTCGGAGTTTGTCTTTGTCTCCCTCATTGGAGTTGTCATTGTCGTTCGCTCTAGCGACATCTTCCTGTTCAGTTGTGTTAATACCGGGATCTGCTCTTGACCCAGCTTAGGTCTCATCAGCTTTTTTCAAATCTCTACCTGGTCGTCGATCTGTTCTGTATCTCTATGCTTCCCTTCATCTGTGCCTTCCTCTTTCTCTTGTAGCTTTACTGGTTCTCTATTATCTGCTTACCGAGCCTTGTGGTGAGGTTTCTTCTCCAAGAGCAGTTGTTTTCTTCTCCATTAGCCTTCTCCTGTAGAGTTTTTCCCAGATCGTTATTTTCTTAGAAGACTGGTGGGCATGAAGTGGCTCGGGTGGAACTGCAGAGGGATGGGAAATCTTATAGCAGTCCAGGTTGTGTGCGAGTTGGTGAAAAATCATCGACCAAATGTCCTCGTCTTGGCTGAAATGCTAGTTTCCTCTTCTAAAATTGATTCTTTGAAAGTTCGACTGAGATTTGAGGGTTATTAGAAGATTATCCCTTGTACATATGTTTCTTATTTTAATTTATTTGTTTCCTAGTATATTAGTGCTAGATATGGCTTATTCATGTCTGATTCATGTACAAACGTAAGTTTAGGAGTCCACAGCTGTATATACTTATGCTTAGGCTATGATAGCATAAATGTCTTGGGCTAGAACTTCCTATATATACATGTATATTCTATACAAGTTTAATATGAATAATAATTATCTTTCTCTGCTCTAAAGTGTTTCTTTTCTTAATGGTATCAGAGCAGAGTTATTTTGATTACCATACATGTCTCTAACAGTTTCCCAAAGATCCATAGAAGACTCAGAGGAACTGAATATCTCAGCAATGTTTCGTTCCATTGAGTTGAGAATCCATGACATGACCATCTGGTCCTTCGCTAACCAAGACTCATATTCTGGTGAATCAATTGTTGGGGATTTTTCTTTGCCATTGATAAATCTCAATCTAGATCTCCCACCAAGAGCAATGGTCACTGCCCTTGACCAAGGTAGATAATTAAAATCATTTAACAAAATTGAAATCAATTTCTGAGAAGAATTGACATCACTCTCAACTGTAACACTTGAGGAGGCAACAACCAACTCGTTTGACAATTTAGTTGCATCAATACCTTCTTTGTCAGCCATGATCAAAGAAAGAAAAAAACAAATGATAAACACAAAGAGAGAGGCAGGATCACCTGCTCTGATACCATGGATCTTTGGGAAGTTATTAGAGACATTTATGGTAATCAAAATAACTCTACTCTGATACCATGAAGAAAAGAAACACTTTAGAGCAGAAAAAGATAATTGTTATTCATATTAAACTTGTACAGAATATACATGTATATATAGGAAGTTCTAGCCTAAGACATTTACGCTATCATAGCCTAAACATAAGCATATACAGCTGTGGACTCCTAAACTTACGTTTGTACATGAATCAGACATAAATCAGCCATATCTAGCACTGATATACTAGGAAACAAATAAATTAAAATAAGAAGCATATGTACAAGGGATAATCTTCCAATAAAGGTGCTTTTGTGGTTGACAGACAAGGTCGAGGGGGTGGTTTAGCAGTACTATGGAAGAGCAACAATTTGGTCACTATTTTAGGTTATGCCTAAAATTTTATAGATTTACAAATTGATGATGGATCTCATGGAAAATGGCGATTTACTTACTTCTATGGATACCCTGAGAGAAGCTGTAGACGAGATTCATGAAGTTTGATAAAAGGAGCTTGCTGAAAGATCTAATTTGCCTTAGTGTATAAGAGGAGATTTTAATGATTTGTTGACCTCAGATGATAAAAGAGGGAGATGTGACCATCCTAGTTGGTGCTTTCATGGTTTTCAAGAGGTTATTTCAAATTGTAGCCTCTAGGAGATTCCTTTGGTTGGACATCAATTTACATAGGAAAGAGGCAGAGGTACTACTCATTGGGTGGAAGAAAGGCTGGATCGGGTGTTTCCTTTAAAGGATTTGGTACTGTTGTATCCTAATGCCAGGCTGATTAATCTAGTAGCTCTAGTTTCAGATCACTCTCCAATTTTTTTTGAAACTGAAATTCAAATTATTGCCCATGTTAGAAGAAGGTTTCGTTTTGAGAATAAATGGCTAAAGGAGAAAGAGTTAGGTTTTATGGTTCAACGAAGTTGGGAATCATAAGGTGCAACATCTGTGATGAGCAAGCTAGAGGGATGTGTGCGCGAGCTTGATTCATGGGGGGTCGGACTTAGCTCGATGATTTAGAAGACAGATTAATGACTGCAAATCTGAAATTAATTGACTAAGAGGGAGTGGGGATCCAGGGCAGGTGCAGAACTTTATCCAAGCTGAGAAGAATCTGTCTGATCTTCTAGAGAAAGAGCATTTTGGCTTAAGGAGGGGGATATGAATACCAAGTATTTCCATGCGACTACTTCAGCTCGGAGGAGAGTTAACAGGATTCAATGTTTACAGGGAGACGATGGTGTTTTGTATGAATCTTTTGAGGATATGGGTAATTTAGTTAAGGATTACTTTCAGAGGTTGTTCTCAGACAATATAAGAGATTACGCCCCAGTGTTGCACTGTATTCAACCATCTGTTTCAGTTGAAGATAATCGGCTTCTTGATGCCCCTTTTACAATGGAGGAATTTACTTGTGCTATTAGACAAATGCATCCGGATAAGTCTCCTGGACCTGATGGCCTCAATCCGGCATTTTATCACCGGTTTTAGAATTTGATTGGTAGGGATATTTTTAGAGCAGCTGTGGGTTGGTTGAATAGGAAAGAATTTCCAGCACAACTTAATGATACTATTCTTGTGCTCATCCCCAAATGTGAAGCACCGAGTTCTATGAAGGATCTTCGACCAATTTCCCTGTGTAATGTGTTATATAAAAATTATTTCAAAAGTTTTAGCTAACAGGTTGAAATATGTCTTGCCTCATCCGATTTCAGTCTCTCAATCAACTTTTGTCCCGGGAAGAGCTATTACTGACAACGTTCTAGTGGTGTTTGAGTTGATTCATTATATGAAGAGAAGGGTTCGAGGGGCTATAGGAGAGGTTGCTCTGAAGATTGACATTAGCAAGGCTTATGACCGTATTGATTGGGGTTATTTGAAAGCTCTTATGGGGAAAATGGGTTTCTCTATACAGTGGATTGATTATGTTATGTTGTGTGTCTCAACAGTTCAGTACTCTGTGTTATTTAATGGCACCAAAATTGGACCAATTGTTCCTAAAAAAGGTCTTCGATAAGGGGATCCGTTGAGGCCTTACCTTTTTATCCTTTGCGTTGAAGGCTTGTCTGCTTTACTCAGAAGGGCGAACAGATGTGGTGATATTCGTGGATGTCGAATTTCTAGGGGAGCTCCTAGTATCTCATACCTTCTATTTGCTGATGATAGTTTCTTCATCTTCAAATCTACCAAAAGAGAAATTGAGGCCATGAAAAGAATTCTGAAGACTTATGAAGCTGCTTCAGGACAAGCTATCAATTTTCAAAAATCAGGTATCTTTTTCAGTCCTAATGTTGATGGCAATATAGCTCAGTTTATTTCTGATATTGTAGGAGTTAGCTTCCCCCTCAATACGGGGAGATATTTAGGTCTTCCATCTTTAATTGGGAGAAGTAAAAGGGCAGTGTTTTATTATATTAGAGATCGTGTTTGGAGTAGGCTACAGGGTTGGAAAAATAAGCTGATGTCTCAAGCAGGGAGAGATATTCTGGTTAGAAATGTTGCTCAAACTATCCCCACTTACTGCATGAGCTCTTTTCTTATTCCTAATTCTTTATGCACTGAGATTCAACGTATGCTTAATTCGTTCTGCTGGGGTATTGATAAGAATGGTAAGCGAGGTATTAATTGGTTTGAGTGGAGGAGACTTTGTGTTAGGAAGGAGTTTGGAGGTTTTGGTTATAAACATTTACACAGCTTTAATTTAGCCATGCTTGGGAAACATGGTTGGAAATTAATTTCTGATCCTAATGCTCTAGGTACAAGGATTTTCAAAGCTAAATATTTCCCTAGAGGGGACTTTTTGTCTTCTAAACTTGGTTTTAGCCCAAGTTTTACATGGAAGAGCATTTGGAGTTCTCAGGTGGTGCTTGAAAAAGGCTGTCGTTGGAAGATAAGGGATGGGTGTGATATCAGTGTTTGGTCTGAACCTTGGTTAATGGATGACAGAAACTTTTCTGTTGAAACTCCTATAGTGCCTAGGTTTGAAAGTTTAAGAGTGAATGATCTTATGATTCCTCTACGAAAGGAAAAGGATGTTGAGCTCCTCCATGAGTTGTTTAATGCTAGGGATGTGGCTGCTATTGTCACCATTCCGATTAGGCGTTTGTCTACAGAGGATGCTAGAATTTGGCATTTCATGAAAAATGGGTGTTATTCAGTCAAATCTGGCTATAGGGCTGTCATGGATAAATTTTATGGTTCTTCGGAGGATAGAGTTTCTGGGGAGTGGAAGTGTTTGCGGGAGTTAAAAACCATGTCATGAGTCAAGACGTTTTTATGGCAGGCCTGTCAAGACTGCCTTCCTACTAGGGATAGGCTTCAGTTTAAAGGAGTTCCACTCGTCAACTCTTGCGTCGTTTATGGTGAGATTAATGAGACCCCACTTCATCTGTTTGTTCAATGTTTGTTTGCTAAAGATTGCTGGAGGGAAGCTAATTTGTGTGTGAAAGCAGGAATTTTTAGCAATTTTAGAGATTGGCTCTTTGATGTCCTACGTTCTTTTGATTGTTTTACTGTTGGGAAGATTTGTGTGGTGGTTTGGGCTATCTAGAGGCAAAGAAATAATAAATTGAGGGAGGATGTAGTTCTTAATCCTGTGTAGACTGTTTTTGGAGCTCTAAGCTTTTATTATGATTGGGTTGTAGCAAAATCTTGTGGGAATGATGAGAGATCCCAAGCTTTGAACCCCGTCGAAGTGCAGTGGTCTCCTCCTTCATTTAATTTTGTGAAGTGTAATGTAGATGTAGCTATGTTCAAGGAGAGAGGCTGTTCTAGTTTTGGAATTATTATTCGCGATAATGAAGGGCAGTTCATTAGCGCTGCGTCTGGACTTGTTCCTAGGGTGTTTGCGGCTAAGGTTATTGAAGCTATTGCTGTTAGAGAGGCCATTCAGTGGCTTCTATCTTTGGGTAGGCAGAATGTGTTGTTTGAAAGTGATGCCAAAGCTGTGATTGATGCTGTCAAACTCTTCAGCAGCTGATTTATCTGAATTTGGTGGGGTGGTGGATGAGTGCAGGCTGCTCATTTCTCAGGGAAGTAATTTTTCTGTTTTCCATATCAGTAGGCACGTTAATAACGTCGCCCATTCTCAGCTAGAGCTTCTTGTACGACTATTGGCTTTAAAGTTTGGAATGTTCCTCCTAGTTGTATTAGAGGAATGATATCTGATGTTGCTGTTTAGTTTATTGAATTTATTTTTTCCTCAAAAAAAAAAATTATTGTCATGTTAATATATATACATTCATTTACACAATATAACACAGGTTAGTATATAATATATATTTACAAAATAAAGTAAACCAAATAACTCAAAAAGTTATTTACAGAATTAAAAGTTCATATTTCTGGTAAAAGGTAGAAAAAACCCTTAAACTTTTATGATAAAAGCATTTAACACCTTAAATTAAAAAAATATATATTAAAGTCCATAACTTTAAAAAGGGTTCAAATAGACCTCTTTTTTAACTTTTACTCAATAGAGGTTAACTTTTGGAATATGAAATGTATAAAAAAAAAAACCTTTAATTTTCAATTTTGGTACAATTAAATTGTAAATGTTTTTAAATTATTTATTTTTGAAGCTTGTGTCACTTATTTTCTTAAATATAATTTTACACTCTAAGAAATATTGACAAATTTTATTTAAAAGTGTAAAAAATATCATTAAAATTTATTTATCTAAATTATATATTTTATTCTTAAAAATAATAATTTTTAAGAATAAAACTATTTTTATTCATGAAAGCATACCACTTCACAATAATTTTCATGAATAAAAATATTTATATTCTTTAAAATAAAAATATTTTTAAAGAATATTATTTTTAAAAATAAAAATATATAGCTTAGAATAATTTATATCAATAATTTTTTAATAATAATTTTTACACTTTTAAATAAATTTTTTCAATAGTTTTGATGCTTTAAAATTATTTTTGAGAAAATAAGTAACACATGCTTCAAAATAAATAATTTTTAAAAATAAATTAATTGTAAAAAAATAATTTTACGCTCTAAAATAAATTTTTAAAATAAAATGTTAATAAATAAAAACTAAAATATTTTAAATTTAAAATATTTAGGGTTACAAATTAAGAACCTTTTTATATCTTTTATAGTCCTAAAAGTTAAAAGTTAACCTACATTAAGTAAAAATTAAAAAAAGCAGTGTACTTGAGCCATTTTTAAAAATTTATGGATTTTGATTTTGTTTTTTAGTTTAAGGTGCTAAATTCTCCTGTTATAAAAGTTTAAGGATTTTTTTTTTGTACTTTTTGCCTTTTTAAAAAAAATTAATCATATTTTTAAATTTTAAAAAAATAATTTATTTTTTTACTTTTTATATTTAATACACTCATTAAAAATTTAAGTAAACTTTGTGGACATAGCAATTGGAATTGTATCAACTCAACCAACTCCGGGTTTTTTTTATGTTAGCAAAATTTAATTGAATTTTAATTGGTATATTAAATTGTAAAACATTAAAAATATAAAATAAATTCTTCTAAATTACAAAAATATATGATAAAAACGATTAAAAATGCTGAAAATAATTTTTTAATGGTTAAGCCTAATTAAAATAATCATACATAAAACCTTTTTTTTTTCCAAATATATTACTATATATATTTATGACCATAGATTTAACTATAATGACACGAGAATGTTAAATTTCTTCTTAAAACTTTTATCATTTTCTTTTCTTTTAATATTGATACAAACTGTTTTTTTTTTCCTTCTTTTCTCTTAGTACTTGATTTCTCCTTAAAACTTTTACATTAACTACCGCTGATCACTTTTTCGATCAACATGGTTTTTTCTATTTTTATTTTATTTATTTTATTATATTTTTTATTAAATAAATACAAATGATCTGTTTGTTTTTTTATTAAAATTGTTGAATATTCCTTAATAAAATTTTTATTTTAAATGAGATCTTTATGGTTTTAATGAGATTTTTATGGTTTTCCTAAATGAAGTTTGTATATCTTCTTATTGTGAAATTTCTACTAGCTAAGTAAAATTATTAAGTGGAGCGTACAGTTCACCAAGTTGTAAATCAAAAGAGTTCTGTCAATGTGATTGAATAATAACAATAAAAAATTTCATAACATGAGTGAAATTTTATTTTGGTACTTTTTAATTGTACTATTATTTTTATTGTTAGATGTACTCTTATTTTTTAATGAATGAAAGATTCATCTTTTCTAAAAAAAAAAATTATTGATATGAGAGTATTTAGACATCTAATACATATGATTTTTTTTATATAATTTTAATTAATAAAGAGGTTAGATTAGACGATCTAAATATTAATATTTGTTGTATAAATTAATAATTATAAAATTTAATTTTACAAAAATAATTCTTTTATATAGACTATTGATGTTTAAAGTCCACTATACTCTGACTAATTTAGTTCGATTCATGTAAAATCACAAAAGTGATAAAAATCTTCCAACAATTAATTTAACATGATTATATATATTAAAATTCAAATTTAAAATCTAATTTAAGTGAGAATAACTCTTTATCAATTATTGTTTGGTTATTGATAATTTTATATTTCATAATTTCTTTTAAAAGAAATTATCATTAAATACACCATCGCAAACTTCAGTTTTTATATTTTTACTTACACATTAACATGGGCGTTGACTCTGAAAAAATTGGACATGAAATCAAGAGAATTAAATTCAATTAAGAATCCAGTATTCCTAGAAATGAATTGTTCAGTATCATCGTGGACGGTAGGCATACCACTTGACATCCTTAACGGCTGACCTCTTCATCATCTCAACCCAAATGTACAACTTTTCTCAAACACAATAAAGACCTTCCAAATTATTCTCAAAATAAATAAATAAATAAAGACCTTCCAACAGAACATTTTCTTGACCCACAAAAACAATTTTATTAGTAATATATGTAGAAAACGGAGGAGGTGAGTTGTTGTTTTACAAAGAAGTTTTCTTCTTGAATATAATTAAAAATGAATGTAGAACAATAAATGGGAAGATGATGTAGATGGAAAAAAAAAAAAAAACTTTATTATTTTTTTAAAAATTTTTAACTAATAAGTAAGTCTAGATCATAATTACTAGAAACATAAAAGAGAATTTGTAATGCTAACATATCAAAAAATTTGTAATGTGCTTACATTGCTGATCAAAGTTCTCAGTGGCATCTTGCCGAGTCCCTCTCCCTTACCCTCATTCATAATTGGTCAAAAAATGTGCCCCATATATATAAAAGATGAGGTATTCAAATGTATGAATTAAACAAATACAAATACCTAATAGGTTCAAATGTATGAATCGGACTAGATTTTTTGTCACCAAAGTACTGATGCCTGTTATTGTATTCAAGTAAACACTTTTTGTATCTTTTAGTTTTTATTATCTGCTAATATTAAAATTTTTATTTTAGTCTAATCTTTTTTTTAATTTATATTTATATCACTATACATTTGTACAGTATATTAATTTCATTTATAGTATAAGTTAAATAAATATAAAATAAAAATTATAAAAATAATAAAAATTAAAAAGTGTCAAAAGTTAATAATATAAAATTTAGAAGTAAAATTATGCATTATGCTATCTAAATAATGATTGGAAATCTTTCTTCAATACACATATTTAAATTTATATTAAATGAATTAACAACACCTCCTAATATATATATATATGATGAATTTCAATGTCAATAGATGATGTAACTCTTCAACTTTAAATGGCAAATTAGAGGTACTTGCTCACCCTGGAGTTGTCAAAAATAGTTGTATGATACAATGGACAGGCAAATTGCCACATGCAGTGTCATTAAGACCATCAGATCATGAAAGCAGATTTAATCTAGTTTTTTTTTTTTTTTTGGTTGTTTTAGGTTTGCAGGTGTCCTCAAGTGGTTGCTGATATAGTAACTCAAATGGATTGTTGGCTAGTTGGAACTAGCTGTTTTTTGTTGTTGCTCAGTTTGAGCTTGTTGGCCAGTTTTCCTGGTGTTGGTTGTATTGCCTTCGGGCTTCTCTTCTATATAATCTTTATTGACAAAAAAAAAAAAAAAACAAAAAAAACAAATGTCTTGTCCCTTTGAAATAACAAATAAATATTTTTGAATTCTATAAATTTGGCCTGTTATTTTAACTTTTTGATAAATAAAATATTTTTAATTTTGCTGATTTTTGACAATTTTAGAACAATAAGTATTTAAAAATATTGTTCATTTTTTAAAAAATATCAAATTAAACTCACATGATGTCTATTTATAAAAAAAAATTCACATGGTGTTGTAGTTCACTTGATAATGATTTTGATAATGATGTATTCTATAAATACTTTATCTAAAAAAAAAAAAAAAACTGAAGTTCCGAAAATGGTAAATTAAAAGTGAGAAACTCTATCAATGGGACGTACATCAGTTAATCTAAAGATGTGATTATGAAATTTTAGTGTATCTCTTTTAACATTAACAACTAACTAGTTATGTTTTTAACGTGTTCTTAGAAATGACACTCATCAAAAAATAAAAACTCTAATTAAGTTTTTAAGGTAAAAAGTACAAAAAAATCCTTGAACTTTTATGACAAAATACATTGAAACTCATAAACTTTTAAAAATAATTCAAATATACCCTTTTTTAACGGTTACTTAACAAATGTTAACTTTTAACTTTTGGGGCTATAAAAGGTTCCAAAAAAAAAAAGTCCTTAATCTTTAATTTTGATACAATTAAAACCTAAAAATTTTTAAATTTAAAATATTTATTTATTAACATTTTATTTTAAAATTTTTTTTACAGTGTAAAATTATTTTTAAAATTTAATTTATTCTTAAAAATTATTTATTTTGAAGCATATGTCACTTATTTTCTTAAAAATAAATTTACACTACAATTGGCAAAATTTATTAAAAAGTTTAAGAAATATCATTAAAATTATTAAACTATATATGTTTATTCTTAAAAAATAATTATTATTTAAGAATATTTTTATTTTTATTCATGAAGGCATACCATTTCACAATAATTTTCATGAATAAAAATATTTTTATTCATAAAAGCATACTATTTCACAATAATTTTCATGTATAAAAATATTTTTATTCATAAAAGCAGTCTATTTCATAATAATTTTCATACATAAAAATATTTTTATTCTTCAAAATAAAAACATTCGTAAAAATTATTACTCTTTTAAGAATAAAAATATATAGTTTAGAATAATTTAAATCAATAATTTTTAATGATATTTTATACAAAAATAAATAATTTTTGTCAATTTTAGAGTGTAAATTTAATTTTAAGAAAATAAGTGACATATGTTTTAAAATAAATAATTTTTAAGAATAGATTAATTTTTAACGAGCTGAGTTGATTTGATGCATTGTCAATCTCAAGGTCGAGTCCACTCTTAAATTTAAAGCTAAAAATTTGACTCAAACCAGATTTTTTTTGTAAAGTTCACATTTGACTTAATTAATTGATTCTTATATTTGAATTCAACTCGGCTTAACTCAACTAATTATATAAAATTTTTAAATTTTTAAATATATATAATTTAAGTTGAAGTGAGCTCTTGAAAGTCAAAGATTTGATTGTATATATTAGGAATTAAATCTTTATTCTTTATTTAGGAAGTTATTTTATTCCTCCCAATTAGTGTGCAATTAGGTTTTCCATGTATAGGAAGGATTAATATATATATAAAGGGTGTAACCTCTCTTGTGGAATATATGAAAAATTAATTCCCTTGAATTCTCTCTTCTTCTTCTCTGAATTTTATTCTACATGGTATCAGAGCATACCTTTTGAAATCGAAATAAAATTTTGTATTGAATCCTTGAAATTATATTTTTTTTTTCTTCTTCAAAATTCTTTGAATCCTTTCGAAATACACCATGTCCACTGAAAAC
>CATIWK010147659.1:0-11981 GCA_949634005.1 Mallotus japonicus | reverse complement strand
GGTTCGGTTAGGTGGGTTAACCGATTTATCAATTTTATTTTTTGAAATAATTTCTAAATTTTTTATTTATTAATTTAATATTTTTTAAAATTATTCAATAATAATATAACTATAAATATTTTTTGCTTATAATCTTAATATTTACACATATTTTTCTAAATTAATATATTCTATATAATATTTTATATAGTATTTTATAATATATATAAATATTTAGGTCGGTTCATTTTTTTTTTGTTTTTTATTTTCAAAACCGAAACCAAATTGATTAACAAAAATTTTACATTCTAAAAACCGAAATTAAACCGAACCTAAATATAACCGAACCGAGCCGATTTTTTAACCGATTTCTGCGCACCCCTAGTAGTAATAACAATATTATTCCAAACTGAATAAATGAACCCATTTGGGTTCTCAATACTATTGATAACCCATTTTACTTTACCATTAATTCATTCCTTCATATTTATATAAGGTTATATTAGTCAATTTATAAATCATTTAATATTTCTAGCCAAAATATTTTGGATAGATTCTATCCCCTTAGACTTATTGATTAGGTTAAATATTTATTGAATTTTACACTGAAAATTTTTGTAATCATTGATTAAAATTTTTAGTGTTATTTGATAAATTTATTTATTAACATTTAACAATTTATTATAATATTAGTATGAGTGGACATTTCTTGAAAATTAAAATTTATTGTCCTATGTTGAAAAAACGTTATTGTAGATGTCTACCAATAGTTTTTACAAATGTTGGTTAAATTTCTCTAGCTATATGTTAAAATAACATTTATTTAATTTATTAGTATTTATTTATTGTAACACTAACAATATTTTCTTGTGACATTTTTTTTATTATTGTAATAAATACAATTAACTAACATTTAATAAATATCATAATAAATTAATTATTAAATGTCTTAAGAGCATCTCTAAGAGCATCTCCAATAGACTCTTTATTTAAGTAAAATTCTTTATTTTAAAGAGTGAAACCAAAAACATGATCTCCAATACACTCTCTATATTTTTATTTTAAAGTAGATAGAGAGTCAAACCTCACTCTCTACTCTAAAATATTTCAATTCCCCATGCAGAATATTAATTGATGTTTATCTATTTATTGAAAATAATTTTTTCTTTCATCAAATGGAAGAAAAAAATTAAATAAATAAAGAAAAATTTTGTAAAAAATAAAGGAGAATAAAATTAAACATTAATATTTATCGGATAAAGCAAAATGAAGATTAAAAATATATAGAGTCTATTAAAGTTATTCAAATTTCTTCACTTTTTATATTTAAAAATTCTAAATATACTCTTTAAAATAAAGAGTACTATTGGAGATCTTACCCCCTCATTTAACCCCTCAAATAAAGGGAGCTAACACTGTTTTTTTCTTCTACAGATGGTACACGACTTCACCCTTTGCCTTACTTCTTCTTCTTCGTTTACTATTTTACCAAACCAGCAAAACACACAAATTTATATATGTATAGACAAACCTTTGATTATGAAACTTGAAGCAATCAGCACTTGTTAACTTCTTCTTATTCTACTTCAGACAGTGAAATAGATATGTGCTGCCAAAATTGTATTTTTGTGTTGGAGGCTGATGTCTCTGCTAAATTTGTTTTTATGAAGTTTGTGCAATCATGTAATAGAGATATGTTTGTCAATCATGCCTTGGTCCATTTTGTGAATGCTAGGAGTTCTGTCATAGTGATAATGAACCAGTTGCACTTCATTTGGGTCCTACGCAAAAGCCTGATCAAAGATGATAATGATGCCTGGTTTATTCATTCATTAGAGAGTAATTGTGAAGCTTGTGGAATTCAATTTGGACCTAAATTGGCAAAAAATCCCATTTTATAATGTGATTTTAAGAATTAATTATCCTCTTCCTTTTGATATTTTAACTATGGGAGACAGTTATTATTTGGGTTAAGTCTCCACTTGATGGCATATAGGAGGCTGCCTATCATGATCATTATCTCTTGCCATATGATAATCATAACCCATTGATCTGAATACTCAATGACATGAAATTAGGATCGGGTAAAAAAAATTCCAATCAACCATCATTTTTTGATGATTTTATTTTGAATTACAAAAGAAAGGAGGTAGAATCAAGAAAAAAAATCAAAGCTAAGAAATTAAAAAGAAATAGAATAAAATAAACCTTCTTCCATTATTTATTCTTTATTTTCCATTATTTCTTCCTTTTTTTTAAATATAAAGATTCAACTATAAGAACAACACAATGACAATGACGATAATGAAGACGCGGAGTGAATTTACGATGATAGAATGATGAAGATGGGTAAATAATGAAGATGGGATGGGTGAAATTATAGTGATGGAGATGATGAAAATGGGATGAAGAAAAAGAAATGGTGTTAGCGCCGTTGCTTTGAGGGGTTAAAGGAAGGGCCTAAACTATACGAAAAAAACTTAATAATGTGCTTAAAAAAAAAAAAAAAAACGTAATCCTTCATATAAACATTAAAGGCGGAAATATACCTTTACTCTTAATGTTAAAACAACATGGTCTCTTGTTGTAGTACAAATATTTATGTTTATACAAATGAAATTATAATCGTTAAATTTATTTTTATTTAATTACAATAATTGTTTTTTTTATCAATACTTGTAAATCATATCAATAACTACAATTAAATTATTAATAATCTAATGGTTCAAAATCTATTTATATTAATACAAATGGTTGTACCATAAAAGACTCATATATGAATGTCCAATAGTAAAATTATTAAGTAGAATATCATTCAACTAGATAAAATAAAATTGTAATAAACAAAAATAAGATGTGTTTTAATTTTATTAGGAATAAAAAGAAATAATTTTAAAAATAAATTCGTAATATTTTTAGAAGTATCAAAAGAATTATATTGATGATAAATCGCATATAAATTATTTTTTATTATTGAAAAAAAGTGTTATATTAAAATTTTACGGTATAATAATGATGATATTGGTTAATATGGTATAAAATGGTTAAAAAAATAAAATCAGAGACCTAAAAATGTCTAGAAAAAAATTACAAACCTTTAAGTGAAAGTTGGTCCAACCACGAGGCACTCTTCTGTGTTTGTACCTAAATAACATTATTAATGCGGGCTGACTTAAACGACAGCGTTCATCTAGCAGCGCATTTTCTCGACTTGACTGAATTGCCCTACTCGTTTTGTTTTATTTTCTAGTTGTAGTGTACATATAAAAAGAGCAGCAAACCCAAAACCCTAACTTCTTCGCAACCCGCCTCAGATCGTCGCTTCACACTACTCGTCAAGAGGTAACTCTAAAATCCCTATCGCCATTAAAGTAGCTTTTCTGTTTGATTATTAAGAAACCCTAAGTAGACCGTCAGGAAACCAAGTCTAAGATTTGATAATGATCATTTTCAATCTTAGCAAAAGAAAATCCCTATTGCCATTCAGTTTGTGCGTGTATAGTACTGTTTCTGCGTTATGATTGTGTTTCTCATGTTCATTGAGGTTTCTTACCGATACTGGATTTTTTTTTTGTTTTCCATTTTAGCTGATTTGGTGCTAGATTAGATTAAGCTGTGCTTTAACATAGCGGAGCGCTAATGATGATAACAATTATTTTTGTTGGATTCGTTGCTAAAGTTTCATTTAACTGTGTAACAATTGTTTTTGTTGGATTCGTTGCTAATGTTTCATTTAACTGTGTTTCCTTATTGAAAAAGAAATGTAGATTCAAGTATGATTGTTGATTGCTGTGATATTTTCATGGTTGAGTGGCTATTGTGAGATGAAATGATGCTTACTGCGTTAGGTTTTTGTTCTTATAGGTAATGGCTCCGAATACTGGTCTTTTTGTGGGATTGAACAAAGGGCATGTAGTTACCAAGAAAGAACTAGCTCCACGTCCTTCAGATCGCAAAGGAGTACGTTGTTTTGTTTTTTTATTTTTTTGTTAATGGAGTGTTGCCTAGTCCATTTCATGATTTATGCTTCTGGCTCAATGAAACCAGTGACTTTTGTTTGTGCACAATGGCTGCTAATGAATGATGGTGTTTTTATGCAGAAAACCAGCAAAAGGGTCTCCTTTGTGAGGAGTTTGATCAGGGAAGTTGCTGGATTCGCACCCTATGAGAAGAGAATCACTGAGCTTTTGAAAGTTGGTAAGGACAAGCGGGCTTTGAAGGTGGCCAAAAGAAAGTTGGGCACACACAAGAGAGCCAAGAAGAAGAGAGAGGAGATGTCCAGTGTACTCCGCAAGATGAGGTACATTTTAATACGTTCCTTTTTTTTTTTTGAATCCTAGATAATTTTCAATTGAAGTCTTTTATTTTTTTGGGTTTAACTTCGAGATTGTAATAGGTTCTCTGATAATTTTTTTTCAGAGCTGGTGGAGGTGCTGAGAAGAAGAAGTGAGAATTTACTTGAAGTTAAATGGTTCTATCTTTCAGTAGAAGTTAGTCACTAGAGGCGCATATCATGTTTTTGTTTAAAGACTGAAGATTTCATTCAGAACTTTGTTTTGTTTTAATTGGAAGCTAGTGGTGCCCTTTTTGATTCCCTTCTAGTTCATAATTACTGCTATATATTTTTGTGCCCTTTGTTTTTGGAAGTGAAATGCAATTTTAATTTGCTGATGAAGCTGCTTGCATTGGTTATACTAATTTGGGGAACTTGAAACTTCGACAGTTGAGATGATTAGATATGTCTACATCTTCTTTTGGACCTGTGGCTTATCTCAAATATATATAGTTATATCATGTGCTTGCTGACTCCGGATAAATGGCATTGCTAGTCCTGCGTATTGAACTAGTTAGTCTGCCATGGTTTAGATTTATTTCATTGTGCTTTTACATTGAATGATCTAATGGTTCACAATAATATTATTGCATCCTCAACGGCTCAACGGAATGATCTACAACTACGACTATAATCTACTACTTTTTTTAAGCTGTTATAATATTCCTAGCTGCTATTAAAAGCACACTCTTAGGGTGCTAACTTTCAAGGACTGGCATAATGTATAGATGGGAATGCTTAACGCTTTTCTTTTTGTGCTTGGACCTGCATTATATTTTTTCAAATGTTAGATAATGGAGCGGTGGACGATGTGCAATCACAAATGAACATAAATTGATTTATTCATCAGTATGAGAACTAAAACCTGCTAACTTCTCTGAATTGATAAGGTGCCAAGTAAAACGTGCATTATATTTTTTCAAATGGTGATGTTGAAGGGGTGGACAATGTGCAAATCACTAACGAGCATAAACTGATTTATTCATCGTGAGAGCTAAAACCTGTAAACTTCACTAATGAGCATAAACTGATTTTATTCATTTAGATGAGAACCAAGTAATTTGTACTCTGTCAAAAATGGGGTTGAAAGCTAGGAAAAGCAATACAATGAGTATTACATTGCTGTCTTTTCAGCAGTAATCGCTGGAAAATTTTATTATTGGTACAGCACTAAAAAAGATGCAAGCATTCATGACTTGAACTTATGAGTGAGTCTCTCTACACCTTCTCTGCAATCTCCTGCAATCCGTTTTGCTCCTTCCTTCACAGCAAAACTAAATTCTGCCGTACTCTGTTGTAATCCTTGCATTGACTCCCTTGCCTTCTCCTTGATTGTTGAACTAAATTCTGAAGTGTTAAGTTGTAACTCTTCAACTGAACCCTTTGCCTTCAGGATAGCGGCATCTCTAAGTTCTTTGGCTTGTGTACTTGTCTTTAAGGTCCACTCCTTCAGCATTGAAATTAGGGCAAGTATCTTCTGCATAATCTTACAAATTACCTCCTTCGATTTACCCCTTACATTATCTGCCATTAGCCTGAGCTTGTCCACCAACTTTTCAGCTCTGTTAACAGTTCCTTCTACAGAGAACTGCTTTGCAGCAGCAATCCATGTAACTTCAGCAGAGCTCTCCTCACGGAGATCACTGTCAACTACCACTTTGATGCCACCCCTCTCCCAGCGATCTCTAGCATCTTCAATAGCTTTTGCATGTTCTCTTGCTCTTTTTGCTTCATCTTCAGCCCAAGCCCTAAATTGCATGGCTTAAAATTAATAAAGTTCCATATCTTGTTATAATGATTTTTTTGTACAACAGTAAAGGAATTTTGCAAAAATCATGAAGTTTTTATTTCTATTTGAATTAAAGAACTTGGGAAAGTGTAGCTCAAATAGGATAAGCATAAAATATAATTGCATAAGATAACCAAGGAGACATTTTCTAATTCATTGTCCAGCATAAATGACCAATGCATAGGCAACAGCCAGGTTAATAACCAACATACAAATGAAACCACAAAAGAGACACATCAACAGCCTCTAATTAAAAACCCCACTGCAGCTAATGCTCTCTCTATTTCTGTTGGTTTAAACACGCGAAGATGCAAAATATCATGTGTTTTCTAATCTGCCTATTCTGCCTGCCAGACCAGCTAACTGTATATTGAGAAAATCATCCACGTAAAGAGAGACTATTTGTCCCATAGATTGAACAGCGATAAAACTTCTTTTGTAATTTTAGCGTATTCTGAAATCGAAGTGATCAAATATTATCATCAGGCATTCATTAACATTTGCAGGCTAGGGACCAAGACCTACATTCGCATCTTCATGGCATGATCCATAAAGATGGGATAAATCTACACTCTTTGCAGTATGTAAATAGGGTTCATTACGACACATGCATGGATCTGTTAGTAAATCTGATGAAATATGTTTCCTCACACATCGTTCTGACATACTAGAATTGGTTGTATTTTTAATATTCAGATGGTTTATAGCTGTATTGGTTTCATAGCATCAATACTTTTTGCTTGTGTTTGTTTATACCTGGCCATGGACAGGGCTTTCCGCTCAACCTCCAGCTCATACTGTAACCGGGAAATCTCCTGCTTTTCATTTTCTGCTTCTTTTTGAAGTCTGTTTATCCTTTCCTTTTCATAAGACATCTCCACCTTATTACTCAGAAGAGATTGCAACTGCTCCTCCACTTCACGTCTTAGCCTCGACAGTACTTCCATTTCTGCTTCAATAGAAGCCCGCTCCTTCATCAGGGCAATATTGTCTGCTTCCCTTTCAGCTCTTAATCTTTCTAATTCAAGCCTTGCTTCTTCAGCCATCTTCTCCACAGCATTAATTTTTTCCCTCTCCATGGAAAGCTCCTCCACAAAACTTGCATTGATATCCTGCTCAACCTGGGCTACTAAAGCATTATGAGCAGAAACAGCCTTTTCTGCCATGGATTCTGCTTCAATTCGTGCAAGTTCCTCATAAACCATGTCAGAAGCCTCACCAACAGCAAGCGCTACAGCAGCTTGGGCCTTTGTAACAGGTTTATCTGGCTGGAACAATCTTGTGCAACCTAAAAGAAAGGCGAGAAGGAGAGAGTATGGACATGTCAATTATCAAAGTCATAATGAAATTTATCAAAGATATTTAAGGACTAAACTGACTCACCAAATGCAAGTGAAATTATCCCTTGATCTCCAGCAGACAGGTCAGCTATAAGTGCAGGCCATGCATCAGGGTTTATTTTATCAACATCTCTAAAACCAGAAAGCTGGTATAGAATCTGCAAATGACCACAAAGAAAAAAAGACAACTGCAGGGTTGGTCAATGGATTCAACTGTACACAACCCAACAGTAACGAGAAAAAATAAGCTTTAAGATCAATTGACCTTTCTGTCAGCTTCTGGAAGTTGTCTTTTCTCTAGGGCCATCTTCCAGCTGACAAGATTCTGCCGTGACAGAGGGCTGCAGTGACAAGGCTGATGAGTAAAATGTAAAACAAAGGAAAATCACAATACCATAAAATGCAAATCAAACAACACATTTGAAACAAAAACAAGCAACTTCATCAAGGATGGGGGGTTAGAATATAACCAGAAATGATGAAGAGTGATCTAGCTAAAAGACGATTTCTGAACCCAATTCTACAGGACCATGCCACTAATGACCTATCCTTTAGTTATCATGTATCAATCTCAGTTAGGGATGTCATAATGGGTTGGTGAGTCATGTTCGTGTCGGGTTGTCCCACTTTGGTGACCTGATTAGGGTCAACACGAGCATGACCTATTTATTAATTGTGTCAAATATTTTAACCCTAACACGACACAAAAATTAAACAAGTTACATGAACAAGACACGTGTAATCCATTTATTTAAATGGGTTGTTCTAGTCATAAAATTCAACATGACCCATTTAACCTGTATAACATTTATAATACATAAAAATACTATTTTTTTCACAAAAAAAATCTAAAATAATATCTATAATTTAGCAATTTGCATAATATAATTATAAAGATATTATTTTTTATAAAAAACTTACAATAAATGACTAATTTACTATTTAAAATTATAATAAATTATATAGATTTTAATGGGTCGTGCCGTGTCATGTTGGGTTGACATAACCCAACACGACACTTATAATTAAATGGGTTGTAAATGGATACACGTGTCAACCCGCAACACGATATGGTTAAATCGTGTCATAAACGGGTTGACCCGTTTCTGACATGAACACATTTAACCTCAACCCTAATTTACTAACCCGTTTATGACATAAACTCATTTAACCTCAACCCTAATACACTTAATTGCGCGTTAGGCAAATTGTATTTACATGTCATTACCCATTTTGACACCCCTAATCTCAGTTAAACAAAAATGAAAAGCCCTCTCCCCCACCAAAAACAAAAATCTCACTTTTCATTCCACTAACATGCTACTAACTGAAAAGGATTAGCATTGAACAAAAAGACATTAACAATTTAATAACCTATGACAGTTCACATTGAAGGATACAAGCTCTATTACCTTTCAGGAGAGAAGAAAAATGGACCCTGGTCTTCATCTGGAAAAAGCAAATCATGATTTGAAAGCCTGCTTGAGATGAGACCTGCTTCAGCTAAGCCTGAAAGTGCATCTCATAAAGTAACTATCATGCAACATACTGAAGAACTACTACTACTATAGTTGGACAATATAAAATCCACGCCTCACCTTGAATTGATGAAAAATCAGGGTCATCAGGTGTGATATCATCAAATGCTAGTTCTGTAGCATTCTCTATATACATTGCAGGATATACTTTCGACAGCATACTCCTTCAGGCAATAAAAAGGAAATTATAACACAAATCCTTGACTGCTTATATGCACTTCATATTGTTAATCAGATACCAAATTCCAAGAATCTAAATTCTGACTGTCACACTGACAAGAAACACACATACCTTGAAAGTGCACTGCTTGCAACAACCAACCAACGGGCATATTCACGACGTGTGCATAGATCACTAGGCTGAACATCAGCCTCGATAACCTGAAAGGATATATTTCAACAATTGACTGCAGTCTGTTTTATTTGTACAGGTTATACTCAGTGATTATCTGATCACCATTTCAAAAATAATCAGATATACAAATAGCAAATTAATACCTTCAGAGCTTGTAGTGCAGCTAGTGCTTGTCCCTGAGTCTGATCAACAACTGCAGGAACCAAAATCTTCCCAGGAGAGACCTTCAGGGCTTCAGAAACTGCAGATGGAGCAGGAATACCTACAGAGGAGAAGGAACCACTAAAAGGCGGTGATTCAGCTGATGTTTTGCTTTCATTTATGTCATCATTAGCAACTGTATCTTGTTTGTTTGCAAATGGATAGACTGATTCTGACACAGTTTCCATTTCAGAAGATCTAGCTTCATTTAAGCGATTTATTTCAAGGGATGATCCATTTCTCTCAGCTGAGACCTGAATTGTGCTTTGGTCAGGCTCCATTATATCTTTAGAAGAACTCCCATCTTCTAAAACTGTATCTTCTGTTAAAGCGACTGAAGTACTCACAACCACAGACTCATTCATTTCAAGAACAGGGGAATTAGAAGAATCCAATGAAGAACTAAAATTTTGGTTTGCTTCTGAATTAAAAGATCCACTCCGAGGATCAGTGTGAATGTTTGTTATATTCAAAGAATCAGCAGGTCCAGCATTGACCAAATTTTCCTTGATTTCGGGAATATCAGCAACTTCGGAGTCAGGCAATATCCTTGAGTTCAGAGTCGTTTCTGGAGCATCTGACTTGCCATCAAAAGCTGATTTACACTGCAAATCCTCTTGAACATGAGCATTATCAACAGTATCACCAGAATTGATTATGTATTTGCCATTGTTTGCTGATAAGGTCAGATCACTATCGGCAAGTTTATTTTCACTAGGCATGTCATCAGGTTCTGGGGATGACAAAGATATATCCACATCTGCACCAGCCTTCTGCTCCAGATTATTATCAGATTCCTTTGCACCGCTCTCCTCAATTTTACTCTTTCCAACCTCGTCATCCTCAACATTAGAGGCCAACGAAACTTCTTGCTGCACAGTTAATGGTTCCATCGGCTGTTTTGTTCCTGCAAGGAGCAATAAATTTAAGCATGTATGAAGCTAGAAACAAATACAAAAGGGGAAGACATGCATACTTAATCCTTCAACTCTATATGTTGTATGAAACACATGCTCCAGGATTTTAACATTGTAGATATTAGCAGATATATAATCAACGTAATTGTTTCCAGCCATAGAAGTGAGGCACTTACTTAAAGTAGACCGTTTACTTAGAGACAATGCTGCAAAGGTAAGACCTGCAACTAGAATGACCCCAGCTACTCCAGCTCCCACCATCCCTGAAATCAAACTACTCTCAAAATGTTATTAGTCCATTAACAATATATCAAACAGGCCATAATCATGTCCAATTGAAAAATTAAATTAAAATTAATTCCATGTTCAATTGAAGTTTCTCTTGTCTCAAATTTCTAGAAACCAATCGCAACAACAATAACTCTCTCGTTCTCTGTCTGTCCCATACCTTCAAGCCAATTCTTCTGGTGTGTCTCACCAGAGTGATCACCATCATCAGAATCAGACCAACCAGCGAAACCACCGGCGGACTCAGAGCTCGAGGCAATTCTATAACGACGTCGTTCCAATCCATTCTCAATTTGAGCCACACAAAGACGATCCGTCCTCCTCACCTGAGCTCGTACCAGAACAAAAGTAGGTAGTCCTCTACATTTCCTGCAATCCATGGCCAATCGAACCTGGAGCGAACCGGGAGAGCACGTAGAAGAAGAAGAAGAAGAAGAAGCCATGAACGATGCCATGAACAACAGTTTTGATATTACCGTCGAGTGAACTCAAAATCAAGCTCACTGTTTAGAGATAAGAGGAGAATTCTAGGGTTTTGTTTGTTTGTTTGTTAGTTTATCGGAAGAGAAACGGACAAGGACAGATTGATGCTTTATTTATTAATTTTTATTGGGTAGCTTAGCTCTGTGTGTAGTGTGGTGTCTAATTACCATTTTTAAAATCAATGAAGAAATGTCTCAAAATCGTTGCGACCCACCGCTTCTTCTTCTAGAAATCACTGTCGCTGATTTCAATTTCCGACAAGATCACTTCATGGCTATTGGCAGCCGATGCAAAATTACAATTTCACCCATAAAAATAAGACATATTATTTTTTTTGAATAAAAAAATAAGACATATATTTTTTTTTGAAAATAAGACATATTTTTAACACCAATAAAAATTACGTATGTGAGATTAAATTTGACACCTGTACAAGAAATGTTGTATCACCAAAAAAAAAAAAAATTGCACAATGCCTTCAAATGAAGCTGTCGATAAAAACTGCATGACGGTTTTCAGATCAAGGCGATATAACTGTATTGTACATTTTGTATAGTGTAGGCGGTGGGGTTTAGCGCGCGTTCAAGTGTTGGTAATTATGGTACTGTGCAGGCTTAGAGCCTACTAGGATATACGAATATGGGCTTGGGGCCCATGAACGGAGATGGAGTCGCCACCCGGATGAAAGCCGGAACACACTTACAGCAACTAAATTCCATGGAGGTACCCAGAAGCCGTCTTCAGAAATCAGGTTCGGA
>CATIWK010147656.1:0-15246 GCA_949634005.1 Mallotus japonicus | reverse complement strand
CTGTCATTTCCATTGATGTTATGGCAGAGGGCCTCTTTTCTCTCCCTGACATTCCCTGCAAAAAAGATTTAGGAGTTAGAGGGCTTTATTTCATGATGAGAGGAGTTTCAGAGTGCATTCATCTCAAGTATTGAATGTATTCTTCCCTTTTTTTTTTTTTTAACATTTAATTATGAAAAGGTCCCTATAAAAACCAAAACTTTGCAATTGAGTCCTTAAACATACTTTAGAAACACAATCAAGCCTCTTTGAGATTCCGAACTCAAACATCCCGAGACTAATTTTTAATTTTCTCATCATCGGAGTTCTCTGTCGCATCCATGCTCGGTTATCCCGAAATTGGGTGTCTACACACCCTCTTTCCAAGGTTTTTGAAAATCTAATTGAGAAAAACTTACTGTAACTTTTACCCTCGCAACAACCTGCACCAAATGCCAACCTAAAACTCTTCTATACATTTCATTAAACCATCGGATATGACACTGATAATTATGCCCGATTGAGGCATGAAATTCAAGACTTGATCGATGCGAGTAAGATCATCGACCCTAAAACACGAAAGCCAAATACACAAAACAACCCCTTACCAAATTACCGAGCCACCCTGCCTCTAAATGCACCCGTCCTCATAATCGGTATCGATTTGAAAGAGGAACAAGTCTTTAATTCCTTTGTCGACACCACTCCTGAAGTACTAAAACCCAAACCTAGAGACCTAAGCCAGAAAGAGCAACCTTTAGAGCTTCCAGTACGTGTCTTGGACATTTGGAGCTCTGATGATGAGAATAAAGGGTGAATTGATCTGTGGGAAGATGAGAAGAACAAGACAAGTCAGCCAGTTGGGAAGGTTAAAGAGAAAGAAGAAGAAAGCGAACTTGCTGAACCAGAACTAGAAGAGGCAAAAAGTTCAGAAGGAAAGGCGAAGAGAGAAGGAACTATTGCTAGTATCTGAGAGCTGCTTATGCATTCCAGGGACTACATGGAAGCATTGGTTCTGGCTTTGGACCAAAGAAAGATCTCTATGGGATGTACACCTGAACAGATGGTTGGCTCGTTAACAGAAACTCCTTAAGGAACCATCGTGTTTTCTGATGATGATCTACCTTTAGAAGGAAGGGACCACTACAAGGCTTTATTCATTAAAGCTGAGGTGAAGGGGAAGATGACCTGCTGCGTGATGGTGGATAATGGTTCCGCCATTAATGTGTGCCTGCTGAAAATTCTACCAAAATTGGGATTAACTGTAGCGGATCTGAAGCCTTCTGAAGTAGTTATAAAGGCTTATGATGACATAATAAGGAATATGGAGGGGACATTCAGAGCATTAGTTAAAATAGGGCCCATTGAGGCTTGGGTTGATTTGTATGTAATAGACATCCCCGTGACCTTCGCTATTTTGCTGGGGAGGCCCTAGTTTCATCCTCTAGGTGGTGTGCCATCCACTGTTCACCAGAAGATAAAATTTCCACATGAGGATAAGATTGTCACCATATCAGCAGAAACTGAGGCCGATGTAGCTGCTCTGAAGTTGGCACCTAAAGAGATTCCTATAAGTCCCAGCTTTGAAGTTTGTATGATTTATAACGAGGCCGAGATGAGTGAGAAGGTCGTGGGAATGATGCAAAATATGGACTTCTTTCTGGTATGGGATTAGGGAAGAATCAGCAAGGTACGCCTAAGCATGTGGAGCATGAAACGCTAATTCTGCAGCATGGGTTAGGGTATGATGGAGGTGATAATCCTGAGGAACTTGATATTTGGGACCAACTCAAGAAAGAGGAAGTTGAATATGAAAGAAAAGCCTTGCAAGAAACTTTTGTGAAGGAAGGCACCGGCTATCCTTATAACGGGACTCCTGAACCTCTTCTGATGGCTGGAGAGGTGATCCCAGGATTTGAGATCTTCGCTGAGTATGTAAATGGGGTGAAGAAGGCTGACACTGTAAATGGCCTTGTGGAGGAACTAATAGTGGCCGAAGAAGAGCCTGAGGAGGACGTTGCTGCTCCAGAAGCAAAAGACATCAATGGTCTGGACAAAGAGTTGGATCTCGAAACCTATGTTCTAAACTCCATCGTGGATCTTTTTTATGATGATTTTGATGTTTCTCTTGCTTCTTTATTTGAAACTGATGACTTGTTCTTTTCAAAAATGAATGCAATGAAGTCTAACTTTGCTTATTTGTGTGATGTGTTTCCTAATGGTTATTCTGTTTGTGATTATCATTTCATGCATATGTTTGACATTAATTCCACACAAACTGAATCATTTAATCTAGGCATAAATGATAACCCTAAAAATATATTGCTTGCTTCTTATTTAACTCATAATGAGAAGGAAAAAATGAAAGAAACACTAAGACGAAGATAGGAAGTATTTGCTTGGGGTTACGAGGACATGCCAGGTATCGATAGGGAGATCGCAGAACACAGAATCTCTACATATCCTCACATATCACCTATAAAGCAAAAGAAGAGAAGGTTAAGACCTGAATGAGCTTTTTTAGTCAAAGAAGAAGTAGAGAAACAGCTGAAGGCGAAGTTTCTAAAAGTAGTAGAGGACACCCACTGGTTAGCAAATATAGTTCCAGTTCCCAAGAAAGACGGAAGGGTTAGAATGTCTATGGACTATAGAGATTTGAACAAAGCCTATCCAAAAGACGACTCTCCATTACCATATATTGACACTCTCGTCGATAGCGTGGCTTCCAGCGTAATGTACTCCTTTATGGATGGTTTTTTGGGATATAACCAGATCATGATGGCAATGATAAAAAAACTGAAGACATAATTTACCACTGAGTGGGGGATCTACTGTTACACAGTCATGCCATTTGGATTAAAGAACGCAAGGGCTACTTATCAGAGGATGGCCACCACCTTGTTGCACGATATGATCCACAAGGAGATAGAAGTGTATGTTGATGACATGATGGTAAAGTCTGCAACCAGAGAAGGTCATTTTAAAGCTCTGGACAAGTTTCTAGCAAAGGCTGAGAAGTATAATCTCATATTAAACCCAAAGAAGTGTATCTTCAGGGTGACATTTGGGAAATTACTAGGGCATATCGTTAGCCAGAAAGGAATGGAAATTGATCCAGATAAAGTTAAAGCGATAAACGAAATGCCTGTACCCAAGATAAAAAAGGAAGTTAAGGGATTTATCAGGCGACTGCAGTACATCAGTAGGTTTATAGCCAAGATGACTGTCATTTGCGAGCCGATCTTTAAACTTCTGAGGAAGGATCAACCAGTAATCTGGAATGACAAGTGTCAACAGGCTTTCTAAGCTATCAAGAATTATCTGATAAACCCTCCAATCTCGCAGCCGCCGAAACCGAGTAAAGCTCTTATTCTTTATTTGGTAATTAAAAAGGATGCGATAGGGGCTATGTTGGCACAAGAAAGTGAGGGGAAGGTCGAACACGTGATGTATTACTTAAGTAAAAAGCTGTTGCAGTACGAGACCAACTACAGTCTGGTGGAGAAAATATGTTTAACCGTGAATTAGGCAATGAAGAAACTTCACCACTACTTTCAATCTTACAGGATACAAGCAATTTCTAAGCATGACCCCCTGAGATATCTTCAACAGACATTGTCACTTACAGGAAAGCTAGCTAGATGGTTAGTTCTACTCACTGAGTTCGACATAGACTACGTAGCGAAGAAGGTGGTGAAGGGAAGAGCAGTAGCAGATTTTCTAGCCCAGAACCCGATAACCGATGAACAGGAGTGGGAATTAGAGTTTCCTGATGAGTATTTAGCAGCAATAGAAGTTCAAGGATGGAAAATGTACTTCGATGGAGCAGTCAACAATCGGGGAGCGGGTATTGGTGTAATCCTAGTACGCCGGAAGGAGAAATGATCCCAATGGTGAAGAGGCTCGAGTTTGAAGTAACAAATAATCAAGCTGAATATGAGGCTTGTATTTTCAGTATGGAAGCATTGTGCAGTGTGGGGGCAGAAGACGTTGTTATATACAGAGATTTCATGTTGGTTGTAAAACAAGTTTCTAAAGAGTGGGAAGTAAAAGAAGATTGACTGCGCCTGTATTGGGATTACTTAGCTACTGTCTCGCTGTCCTTTACTCAGTGCAAATTTATTCATCTCCCAAGAGAAGAGAACCAAATAGCAGATGCTCTGGCTACTTTGGCTTCCATATGGGAGAGTAGAGAACGGGCAGAAGTCAAGCCTCTAGTTCTAGTGAAATCCCGATATCCTTGCTATGAAGAGATGAGAGTAATACCATTGGATGCTTCTGAAAGGCCTTAGTTCCATAATCTGCTGCGATATTTAGAAACAGGGCAGTTCCCAGAGGATGCAGAGAGGAAAGAAAGGATGTCTTTGAGAATGTTATCACGGCAATTAATCAGCTGTGACGGGATGCTGTATAAGAGAATGCCAACTGGTGTCCACTTGAGATGTGTCGATAAGGCTGAGGCTCAGAAACTTATGGAGGCAATGCATGAAGGAGTATGTAGGCCGCATATGAATGGAAATGTTCTTGGCAAAGAAGATAGCTCGATAAGGATAGTTCTGGCTGACCATGGAGACAGACTGTGTCAAGTTTGTAAAGAAATGTCATAACTGTTAAGCTTATGGCGATGTCAGTCATTTACCATCTATGGAACTACATGGAATGACTTCTCCATGGCCATTTGTAGTTTGGGGAATTGACATCATAGGGGAAGTGAGACAGAAGGCGTCGAATAGTCATCGATACATCATAATAGCCATTGATTATTTCTCCAAATGGGTTGAAGCAGAGTCATATACTACTATCAGATCGAAGCAAATGGCAAGGTTTATTGAAAAGAATATAATTTACCGATATGGATTGCCATATCATGTCGTCACTGACAACTGCATTCAATTTCGAGCAGAAACCGCTGCTTTACTACAGGAATACAAGATTGAGCATCATAGGTCCTCTCCATACAGACCGCAAGCGAACGGTGCAGTAAAAGCTGCAAACAAGAATGTTAAAAGGATCCTTGCCAAGATGTTGGAGAATTATAAGGATTAGGCAGACTATTTACAATTTGCACTGTGGGGATATAGGACTACTGCTAGAACATCAACAGGAGTCACTTCGTATTCCTTAGTGTATGGATGTGAAGCTGTATTGCCAGTGGAGGTAGAGATTCTATCATTGAGGGTTCTGTTAGAATCTAAAATTCCTAAGTATCAGTGGGTGAAGAGTCATTTAGTGCAGCTCACATTGCTGGACGAGAGAAGGATGAAGGCCATGTATCATTTGCAGTTGTATCAGAAAAGGATAGGCCGAGCCTATAATAAGAAAATCAAGCTGGGGAAGATTAGAGAAGGCTATTTAGTGTTAAAACTCATGAAGCTAATCATAACCGACTCGCGGGGTAAGTTCAAGCCTAATTGGGAGGGTCCATATTTGGTGAAGAAGCTATTCTCCAAAGGTGCTGCTATTATATCTTATATGGAAGGGAATAAATTCAGAGAGCCCATTAATCTTGACAAGATGAAGAAGTACTTCCTGTAAGAGTCTCGCTAGAGAGAAAACCTCGCAAATGAGCCTGTCTAGGAAAAAGTTAGAGACTAGAAAAATGAAAAATTAAAAAGTCCTGTTGGATTGAAAACTAAGGAGGTGGTCCAAGCAAAAGTTAAGGACGTGTAAAAGGAGAGAGAGAGTGAAAAATGGTTAGTTGGAAAACTCGCAAGGGCAAGCCAACTAACTACATGAGATATGTCAGAAGCAAAATGTATATGCATGTTATGCTCAAATTAAATGAAGCAGATTGTTCTAATTATGTTAAACATTGTATTAAGCGTCTATTACAAACCGTTTAACTACAAAAGGAAACATTATTTAGCAAAAAAGGAAGTGATGACTTAATTTGTAACCTAATTTTGTTTCCTTTTCTTTTGATGAACATTCTGAGCGCTCGATGCTTGTAGCTCCCTAATTCTCTTGTTTCTAATAAATTCATCCTTTTCTGTCTATTGCAACTGAATCCACGCCTTGTACTGATCATCGGTGGATGGATCTCCATTGTAGTTTATGTTCCTCTGAATAGCTCTTCGAGGCCAGGTAGCAATCAAGTTGTCCAGAAAGTTCTGAGAAAGGGGTCCTGGTTCAAATTCGTGCACGAACTCCGGAATTAATTACTTTTGCCCATATGGTCGACAGAGACGAGCAGGATTGTAGAATGTGGTAAAATGGAGGTCGGCAACAGGAACACAGTAAGTGTATGAATGAAGAGTTATATGTTGCAATCTCTACCACGGGCACATCCATCGGATCAGAGTATCGGGGAATGTTGAAAGCCAGCCTCGGACATCTTCTGGTATAGGATGTAATCTTCTGGTTCTGCAATGCTTGGCTTTATAGCGTGCAATGGCCTGGAGAGGATCTAGCAGTCCTAGTTTCTCATGAAGTCACATCTACAAGAACGATGAACGGAATACTTAAAAATGACAAAACGATAGAATGTAGAAGCAAGAGGAGAAGACTAACCTCTAATAGCAGCGGACTCCCAGTGAATCGCTTGGTTGATGAGAAGTTATCCGGTCCGATGATTGTTTCTGCTAGAATAAGTGGAAATGGATTGAGCCCTACTTCCACTTGACCCAGGATGTGAAGGACTTTAGAATCACAGTTCCCAGAAAGTGAAACAAGCAAAAATTGAGCATACAGACAGAGGGCCATCATTCAGGGCCAGCAAGTTACTATTTTGTCCACATCTTAGACAATCTTAATGAAGGATTCTAACTCAATCTCAAAGTCGAGAATGCAGTGAGCTGAAGACTGAGGTGAAAGATCAAGCATTTGGGAGTCCGCTGTCCTTAGATAAAGAGACGATTGTTTCTTGCGAAGAGGCGATCGCCTCTTCACCAGAGAGACAAGAGACGATCGCCTCTCCACCAGAGAAATGAAGTCAAGTATTCCGAGGAAACTGCATGATTCTAACTGTAAATACGTAATTCACCTGCCAGAAAAAGAGATTATACACACAAAGACATTCATTTGTTCCTAAAATTGTGAATAAATGGAATTGATTTAGCAAGTGTTTAGTTCATATAAGGAAAAAATGAATGAACGAATGTATATTAAAAGAAACTGCTGAAACTGTAGAATCAATCAGTAAATGTCAGTATATCTCAAAAAGGGGTCCTAAGCTACAGACGCACGCCCTACTCTGTGTCCTCTGAGTCCCCAATGTCATCCCTGGCACCTGAAGCAGCCGCAGTCTGATCCCCACCATCAGCTCCCTCCTCAGTGTCCTCGTCTTCATCTTCATCAATTTAAAGAACCTCAATCTGGAGCTCGAGGGCAGTGATACTCTCTTGGCTCGCTCTATCCAGATCCTACACATGCAAATATGAGGTAAAAAAAACCATACACACATGCATACATGTAGAAATAAGAGGATTGCTTACCCTCCACTGCTGAGTGACCTCCATCAAGTAGTCCCTCTCAGCCTCGATTAGCCTGTACATGTACTAACCCTGCTCTAATGGAATCTGCATTATTGACAGAATGATTAGCACTGATAAATGTTTTAAGATTGATGTAAAAGACAGGTTTAAAGGGAACTCATGTGAGTAGTGTCCGCAAGGACGTAAGCCTGCTCGAGACTCTCATCTAAGGCTCAGGAACTGTCGAGACATCTCTCAGGGAGGGACCCAGCAATGGACAAGAGAGTCAGGAACATGGACAAGACTGTTGATCACTGTTGGTGAGGAGGAACTAGAAGGGCCAGTGGAAGGTCCGCTCTGCTGTGCTGCAGCTGAGGTACCTGCACCAATCTGCGCTGTACGAGGCCTCTGGGAAGCTCTCTCTCGTGCCTGAGGTCTAGCTCGAACCATGGGACCAGCAGCCGCAGCTTGAATATGAAAGACTATATCAAGATCTTATAGCTTACAGAGAAGTGAGCTAAGAGTTAAGAATATACCTGAGAAGTCGATCCAACGGTGAAAGGCACTCGCTGTAGGAGGTGGGATTGGATGAAGTCTAAATACCGGCTCTTCACCCGCACAGTATGATCGACAGCTGGCTCTCCAGTAACAGCTCGATCGAGCTCCTCACCCTCCAGCTCGTATGTCCAGAAGAGGTATCGGGGAGGAGATTTTGACACGTCTGACTCGGGGACCTCCACTCCAGTTGAGGATCCTCTCCCCGAGGTACCATACCTGGAAGCCGGGACCTCGAAGCAAGACTCTCCGTAAAGAGAGGGGCTTGGAGTGCACCATCTTGGGGTTCCACCGACTCTCTGGACCCCATGGATCACTCTGTATCTACAAAAAAGGTAACGGGTAAGTAAGTGCAATGAATTGAATACTAAAAGAGTTTATTTTGATGTTTTAGGTATCGCCTCAGGAGTCAGGGAGTTCAGCCGCTCCCTATGGACATGAACGTGGGCCAGATGCCTCCTCAGGACGAGGCTAGCACCCCACCTCTGGATAGCTGAAAGGTGATCAGTGACGCGGGAGATCCCTGTGATTAGCTCTAGCTCTAATCCCCAGACCTGCAAAAGAAATTCATTAGCAAACAGTAACAGGATTTTTAAAGAGCAGAAAAGGTAAAGAGGAATACCATAGTGGCGTGCCAGAAGCCGCAGAACCTCTTAGCTCCGTGCACTACCTCATCCATGCTACGGTAGAGGTAGGCTAGAGCACAACTACCCCAGTCATAGGTAGCCACCTGGTCCAGGTCTCTGAGGGGTATGAAGAACATCAGGTCGAGGGAGCTGGCCGTATCAGCGAAGAGAGTGGTACCGAAAAGGTAGAGCAGGTAAGCTCTCACCACCTGATTGATCTCCCGAGGAGAGGTCATCGCCGCAACTTGCTCTCTGGTATAATGGCTTCGGATAGAGTCGATCTTAATGGTATGGGTCCCCTTCATATCTGGGACTATACCGAGAAGATGCTCGATTTAAGCGATTATGTCTGGGCTCGTCCGATGTAAGCTCACATCCAAAGGAATGGGAGTCCCAGCGCACGCGATCCCCGTAATCACAGTAAAGGAGACGGGGTCCACTGTCAGCTCTCCAAACGGGAGGTGGAACGTGTGGATGGTGTCGAACCACCTCTCCATCAGCACATGCAAGGGCTGGTAGTCCATCTTCCCCTGCTCCTCCAGCAGAGAGAGGATGAAATCCTCAAAATTGGTGTCCTAAATTCTGTCCTTCTGGTCATCAGTGAGCTCGTTGTAGAAGACCCGGGCTCCGTGAAAGTTCCTGGTGCCCTTAAAAGTCTATGCGTCATGCTGTAGAAAGAAAATCAGGGAAGTAAATTAATATACTGCTGTTTAGATGTTGTGAAATTTAGAAAAAGAACAGAGTGTGGGTGATTCTGGCTAAGAGACAATCGCCACTTGTCCAAGAGGCAAACGCCTCTTTCCAATAGGCAATCGCCCCTTTCTAGGAGGCGAATCCTCTGAGAATCAGAGAATAGGTGAACGCCTCTTGTGAGGAGGTGATCGCTTCCAAGCATAGAGCGATCGCCTCTCCAGTGAAAAGGAGACAATCATCTCTTAGTCAAGAGGCGTTTGCCTCTTGGCAAGGAGGAGGCGATCGCCTCTGCGACTCGAACAGTCATTCTACTTTCAAAAACTCGATTTAAATCTACGTTTTAATCATGCATTTGTTCATTTTCTAGTCCTAAGTAAGGAATAAACATGTACTACTATTAACCCAGTGAAGTTTTGCAGAAAACAAGGAAGATTTGGGGTACCAACCTCTCATGAAGCCAGAGAACAGATGTGTGTCCTCAAGTCTGCTAGAAAGGGGATCGTGTCGCCCCTTGAGAATCCATGCGTGCTCAGAGGATGAATCAGTGGAGGAACAAGGTCCCAAGGTGGAAGAGGTGGAGTTCTGTCTATATCCATATTTGAAAAGGCAAGAGCGCGGGAAAGAGAGGAAGAAAAGGAGAAAAGAAAGAGAGGGAAGAGAAAAGAGACAGTAAAATGAAAAAGGAATTAGGTTTTCCTTTTATACCTTTTCGGAAAAAAAAATGATAAATGAAAAATGATGAAATGATGGATGACGTGAGATAACGAAGGTGGTAAATCAAGACACTGATGAATGAAACACAGACTTTTCTTCGGGTGAGTCCCGAAAATTCACGTTAAAAATGAAGTGGCCGGCCCGCAGCCGGGGGCAAAAGTGTAATTTTTTCTGATCGCATATCAGAACAAAGGGACTGCCTCTCGGGCCAGGAAAACCCGAGGATGACGGTGTGAGTTTCCCGCATTCAAAACAGAGGGATTGCCTCTCGGGCTAGGAAAACCCAAGGATGACGGTGTGAGTTTCCCGCATTCAGAACAGAGGGACTGCCTCTCGGGCCAGGAAAACCCGAGGATGATGGCATGAGTTTCCCGCATTTAAAATAAAGGGACTGCCTCTCGGGCTAGGAAAACCCGAGGATGACGACGTGATTTTCCAGTAAGTGGTGAGTCGGGCTTGATAGAGTTTTCGAAAATCACAGTTAAAGAGATAAATGTTCAGGTTTGAATCCCCAAAGTCCACAATTGTTGAGTGACCTTTCGGGCCAGAAAACCCTAGGGTCACAATTACTTCTCAAATCAAAGAATTCGTTTCTCAAGTGAAAATTGAGAATGAGGTACGTCGCTTGTTGTTTCGTTTATTATTTCTGAGTCGTGTGTATTGCTTTTTCAAAAAAAATTTAAATGCATGAGTGCTTTTTTTTCAAAAAATTAAGGGGGCAAACTGTAGACACCCAGTTTGGTCAGCCCGCGATAGGGGACGAACTGTGGTTGTTCAGTTTGATCAGCCCGCAACGGAAGCCCGATGATGAAAGCTCGAATTCAAATGCAAGAGAAATCTGAAAATCCTTCTTGAACTGGCTCGAACATTTTTAGAACCCAAAATAGGCCCAAGCCTATCGGCCCAGCCTAAGGGCTGAAGAGGCGTCGCCTCTTCAGCATAAGGCTATCGCCTCTGGACCAGGAAAGTCAACAGGCGATCGCCCCCTCGAAGAGGCGATCACCTCTTTGCCTACCCACTTGCTGCTGCATTTAATGCAGCATGGTGATTCGGGCAAGCTGGTGGTCCTCACTTATTTTTGCTTTGCAGAACTACGTGGGAAAGGGGATTTTTTTTAGAGAAAAGAGGGAGGCTAAAGGGAAGGTGATGATGGGAAAGAGAGTAGGGGTAGTGGGTGGCCTAGGAAGTTTAAAAAGGAAGAGAGGAGAGAAGAAATGATGTTAGCAACTTTTGTGAGAAGACTTAATAACTAAGGGAGCTGGAGAGGAGAGAAGGGGGACATTCTTGAAGGAAAGAAGGGTGTTCTTCCTTGGGAAAATAAGATCATTGCTAGAAAAGAGCTTGTTTTTTAAGGAGAAGTAAGAGATCTTTCATTTGAAGGAGGTTTCAATCCACAAACAGCTTCTGAGGGCTAAGTTAGGGACATCAAACTTGCTTTGATCAGTAAGAACTCCATTCTTTTAAGCTTTTGAGTTCTTGATTTATTTATAGTTGTCTTTCTCTTGTTTATTGTTTTCCTAAACCATTAGTTGTTGATATTTCTTGTACCATATTAATAGCATGATGATCTGATAGTATTTAGCATTGTTGTAGAATTTTAGTTATGTGCTTGTGATTTCCTTACTTTATGTAGAAGTAAAGAAGGCTCCTTTAGTGTTGCAGAGCCTGGCTAAGAGGCGACGCCTCTCTTCCAAGTAGTAATCGCCACTTCACCAGAGTTTTGTCTAACTCTGCTTTAAAATTCTATGTAGATAATGCATGATTCTGCCTTTTAATAAGTTCTCACATGTTTTTATACATAGTTTTCTATGCATGACTATCATTGTTATTTCATTTCAAGTCAATATTCAAATGTTTATGATCTTTTATATTAACTTAAGCTAAAATAGTTTTGTAATTTCTTTTTTTTAGTTCTCCTTTTATGCTTTGGGAGATTAACCTTTGTTATTTGCATAAACTTGAAGTGATTCACTAGTTAAGGGGAAAATAGTTCCCTTAATTAGTTCTTGAGAGGATTTGTGGCGGTTTACCTTTTGTATACTTTTGGTTTATTTTTTGTATATTACCTATATTTTATGGTTTATTTCTAGTATGTTTTTTCTGTTTATTTCTATTTTATTTGAAGCAAAGTGTTGTAATCCTTAATCCTTCTCCCCGTTTATTTGGAATGAATGACTGTAAATTATTATTTCTGATGGATGCCGGGACTAATTGCATGAAACAGGATTAATATGCAAACGTAAACTTAAATGTAAAATTTGGCAAATTGTTTGAAGGCAATCAATACTTGCATGTTAATAAGGAAATAATCGGATAATTAAGGGTAATAAATCACGAAACATAAACGGAGGCCGATCGTAAGGTCGGGTGGATATCCAAATATTCATACCCAGTTTCCGAACATGTTCTCTGATGACGGCTTCTGGGAACCTCCGTGGAATCCAGTTGTTGTACAAGTGTATCCCGGTTCTTATCCAGGTGGCGACTCCATCTCCGATTAAGCTTTAGACCTAACTCGTATTTCCTAGTGCACCTTGAGCCCACACAGTGCCGTGGTTGCCAGCACTTGGGAGCGTGCTAAACCCCGCTGCCTACACTATGTCATATGTATCTACTCTTTTTGTTTAATTTATATTTATAGTTGTTAAAAAAAAATACCTACCCTTCAATAGTTAGGGGTGAGCATCGGTCGGTTTCAATTTAAATCGAACCAAAACTGACTAACATAAAATATATAAAATTTCAAACCAAAACTGAACCGAATATATACCAGAATCGAACCGAACCTATTTGGTTCGGTTTGATTCGATTAACTGATTTATCAATTTTTTTTGAAATAATTTTTAAAATTTTTATTTATTAATTTTATATTTTTTTTGTAAAATTTATTTGTTAATAATATAACTAGAAATATTTTTTGCTTATAATCTTAATATTTATACATATTTTTCTCAATTAATATATTTTATATAATATTTATAATATATATAAATATTTCGGTCGGTTCAGTTTTTTCAATTTTTTACCTTCAAAATCGAAACCGAACCGATTAACTGAACTTTTATACTCTTAAAAACTGTAACTGAATTTATATATAATTGAACCGAACCAGTTGGTTCGGTTCGGTTTGGTTAATCAGTTTTAACCGATTTCTGCACACCCCTATCAATAGTATTCTTCTTTTTGCTTTACAAGTCCAATCTTTGAAAGAAAGAGGAAAATAAAAAATAAAAAGGTTAAAAATAGAGTCATCTTTTTTCATTTTGGGAGGTGACATTAAATAGAGTGTAATTGGAAAAGAGAAAAGTTTGCATGATAGAATCTATTTAAGTTTTTTTGGATAGAAAGGACATTCTAGTAAATGTATGTTAAATTATAAGTTTATATATTGAAAACATAAAAAGTACAATGTCAATACTATCCTTAATAAATATTTTATAAATTAAATTAAAATTAAAATTATTTTATAATTGTTGGCTCAAGTTCCCATTTGTGTTAATAATTGTTGTTGGAACTTTTTTTTTAATTTAAATTGGGATGTATGTGTGCATATGTATCATTTTCAAGCTTATACACACGCACACACAACCATACACAGTCCCCTCATGACATCAATGTTAATTAAAAAATAAAAAAAAATTGAAAATTATACACAAATCAAACTTATATATATTTTCCACAACAACTATGTATATATATATATATATATATATATATATATATATATATATATATATATATAAAGTTAAATATAATAAAATTATATTATATTTTAATTAATAAAAATGACCTAACGTCTATTGTTTTTATTTATAAAAGCACTACTTACTTTAATTAAAATGATGTAGAGTTGAGCAAAAGTACATCATTTTAATTATTTATAATATATGTTTATGTATAAGGGTGTAATCAAGCCAAGTCAAATTGATATACTATCAGACTCGAGCTCGATTCGACTTTCAAACTTGAAGTTTGAACTCAATCAAGCTCTTTTTTTGAAACGCGAACTCACTCGAGTAAATAATTGATATACTCGAGTTTGACTCGACTAATTAAATAAATTCTTAAAATATGTATTTTAAAATATTCCGTTTGATAAGATATATTTATAATTATATTAAAATAAAAGGGTAAAATGGTAAATATACAAAAACTCGATTAAGCTCGTGAGCCTATCGAATCACATATTTAGAATATTGAGCTTGACTCGAAAACCTACTTGGGTAGTTCAAGGTCGAGTTTGACTTGACAATAATTGAACAGGTTTCGAGTTTTTCCTGAGTCGATCCATAGTAGCTCGCAAGTCGGATTGACTCGATTATACCCCTATCTATATATATATTAGTATAAATAATAATATTATTTACTTCATCAATTTTAAATAATATTAATAAGATTAGATTACTTAATAACAATAATAATTAATAAATTAATAAATGTAATAATATATTTTAATTAATAAAAATGACTCAACGTTCCCTATAATTACTTACTTTAATTAAAACAACGTGGTTTTAGATAAAATTACATCGTTTTAATTATCTATAATTAGAGGTGTGCAAAAATCGAAATCGGACAAAATAATTGAACTGAATCGAAGTCGATTTGATTTGAGTTTTTGAATATTTAAAAGTTCTTTTAAAACTGAGAGAATAGCCTGAAAATTAAATAAATTAAATTAAATTTTATATATATATATATATATATATATATATATATATTATTCCATGTGTAGTTTGATGGTAAGCATGTTGCTAAACTTAAAATATATCCTTGGTTCGAATTCTAGACGGTGCACCTTTTTTTCTTTTTATTTTGATAATAAAATTTTATTATAATTCAGTTAAGCGATAACCACCGCTTAATCTCTAATCCCTTATAAGGTTTTAACTTCGATTTTCATTTTGGATGAAAATTTAGTTCGATTAACAGAATGTTCGCCCCTATCTATAACATATGTAGGGGCGTAAATGAACCGAACTGCTCGCAAACTGCTCAGTGTTCAGTTCGATAAAAGCTCGTTCGAGCTTGTACATTGAAACTCGTTTAATAAACGAGCCGAGTTCAAGTTATACAAAACTCGGCTGGTGAAGCTCGCGAATAAGTTCGAATAAAAGCTCATGATGTAGCTCGTAATTTTATTTTAGATATATAATATATAAATTGGTATTGTAAAAAATATTTTAGAAAATATATTATTAGAATAAAATCATAATTTTTATTAAATATATTGTAATTTATTTTTAATTTTTAATGTATAATTTTAA
>CATIWK010147592.1:0-15514 GCA_949634005.1 Mallotus japonicus | reverse complement strand
AATAAAACCATAATCAGTGCACAATACTAAATACATAAAACGATTATCCGTCAACATAAAACAATTATCCGTCAAATACAACAGCATCTCAAGTCAGATAAAATCATAATACAAATAATACAAGTTCTTTAATTAACTACTACAGTTTCTAGAATTCATTTGTAGATGCCAAATATTAGTTTTAGGCATTAGTGTGCATATATATATATATTAGAGAGAGAGAGAGAGAGAGAGAGAGAGTGAGAAGCGCAACACTCCCTCACAGCATCTGAACGCATGTAATAAGTGGAGTTGAGTCATATTCTTCCCCATCCCCCCACCCGAAACGAAAAAAAATATATATATTCTCCCTTCTTTCTCTGTCTCTCCCTCCCTCTACCTGGAGTGGGCATTACCATTAAATGGACTTAAGTAATGAACAACTACAAAATGTTCTACTTCTAGTACTTATAGCATCTATAGATGCCAAATATTGGCTCTAGTAGGGTATCAAAATGGGTTGGTGGATCGTATTCGTGGCAGGTTAACCCTCCTCTAGTGACACGATTAGGATCAATACGAACATGATCTATTTATTAATCGTGTCAAATATTCCAACTCTAACACGACACAAAAATTAAACCGGTTACATGAACATGACATGTGTACCCATTTATTTAAATGGGTTGTGCAGGTAATAAAATTCAACACGACCCATTTAACCTATGTAACATTTATAATATATAAAATCTATTTTTACAAAAAAATCTAAAATAATATCTATAAATTAGCAATTTGCACAATAAAATTATAAAAAAATTATTTTTTATAAAAAAATTTGCAATAAATGACTAATTTTACTATTTAAAATCATAATAGATTATATAGATTTTTAATTGGTCGTGTCGTGTTTGGTTGACATGACCCAACATGACACGTATAATTAAACAGGTTGTAAATGAGTTCACGTGTCAACCCACAACACAATCTGGTTAAACCGTATAATAAACGGATTGACCCGTTTTTGACATGAGCTCATTTAACCTCAACCCTAATTCGCTAATTTTCCATGTTAGGTGAATCAAGTTAGCATGTTATTATCCATTTTGACACCCCTAGTTCTAGACATTTGTGTTGCATGGAGTTGAGTCATGAACCACAAAGTTTTCCTCCTAATACCTACAACATTCGTAGATGCCAAATATTAGTTCTAGGCATTAGAGTTAAATGGAATTGAGTTGAGTTATCAACCACCACAAAAAGTTCCACTCCTAGTACCTCTAACATCTGTAGATGCCAAATATTAGTTTCAGGCATTAGTGTCTCGTGGGCTTGAGTCACAAACAACTGTTACCTACTCTGTGTGTGGAGTTTTGTTAGTGTTCAAGTGGACTTTTATAAGTGTTAAGTGGAGTTGACTCATGAACAACCACAAAGTTCAACTCCAAGAACCTACAACATTTGTAGATGCCAAATCTTAGTTCTAGGCAAAAAATATTCATCCAAGAAACACTTATAATTGTGACTAAAGATTTCGCCAGCTTGGAGTTTCCTTTACATAACGAATATGTATTTTTTTTAGCAATTTTTCTCACATAATCAAAATTCTTTTATTTTGTGGAAACATTTTTCAGAAAAACTACACTTGGCAATCCTCATGGGGTAGATGCTAAAGTAAAAGTCCTAGCAAAATATACATTCAAGTTGTGCTCTTGAGATTATGAACAACTATAAAACACATTACATAAGAAAATGGGAGACTATATTTAGTTGAGAATAACCACAACCATGTTGCTTTTATTTCTCTTTAGGGCAGCTCATTGCGTTGTTTTGCTTGGCTTAGGAGGATAAAAAGCAGTAATTGTTGACAGAAAACTAGAGAACCACTTCAGAGCTATCCTTAAAGCACTAAGTAGAGGATAACCATTAAAAGCAGCAGCAATCTAAAAAAAAAAAACATGGAATAAGCTGCATACCTCTGGAACTTCATCGTGAGGGCAGTGACCAGCTGGGCTGATCTCATAAAATGGAGCTTCAGGCACCTGTTGTTTCACCTGAAAGCCCCAGATAGGCTTGACCCAGGGGTCCTCTTTCCCATACATTAGACAGATAGGAAGATTGTTCATTTTACACCTGGAAACAAAAATGAACTGTAAGCTCAGGAACAGGGGCAAGCAAAGGAGGTATTTAAGAGACACATCAAAAGCAATTAAACATTATGAGGTGCCTACCTCATTAGACACTCCCCAAATGATAGTTGTCCTTGAGGAGCAAACATTATTGAAGCAAATGATGCAGCAGCTGCAGGATGCTGAGTTATCTCAAGAATACGAGAAAAAACTTGGTCCACATTTGTAGAATGATCTGCATAAACTTGTTTAAGTACCTCTGCAATGCTTTTAGGATTGCTTATTTTCTGCCAACTGGAAAATTTACAACCAACAAATGTCTTAGCGGTACAAGAGAATATTCATCGAAAATGTTATGGGGATCAGTTAAAAACAAAACTTACAAAAACTCGGTTAGTTTCCTGACACTTGCAGGCAGAGGAAATGTTCCAGACCATGGAAATATCCTTGCTAGTATTGGGGATTTTATAGGATTGGGCAGAAATCCCCAAAATGGGGTTGCATTAAGCAATGTAATGCCTTTCACCAATTCTGGGTTGCTTGCTGCAAAGTATAATGCAACAAATCCTCCCAGTGAGTTCCCGACAACATAAGTTGGCTCCCCAATGACCTGTAACAATTATTACCAATATAATTGTCATGTTGGCTCATTAATGCCACTTAAGCTAAAGCCCATATGTTTATAAGTTCAAAATCTTAAAGATATGTTAGCTAGGTGATGGCATTACCAGTCTTCATAAAACCTTGTTGGTTTTGACAAGGTGAACACGGAGACTGGTCATAGGCATTCTATGCAAGCACGATAACATTTGCCATGAATGCAGTATTTGTTAGAAAACTGTCTCATCTGTAAACAAAGCAATCAGTCATTAAAGTTATTCCTACTTAAAATATTTTTGTTACTTGTTATTCATGTATAGTTAGGTGAAGTAGTTTAAATAAGGTAAAACCATTTGTATCCCTTGTACTTTTTGTTTCTTCATCGCACCTATATACATTTATTGTGAGTTGTGACATATTGCACCCTTGCACTTTCATTTACCCAAATATTGCACCTTTTGGTCAAAATTTCAGTTCACAAAATATACAATTTAGTCCCTGTATTTTAAATCATACCTATTAAGTCCTTTATAATTTTAATTTTAACCATATGGTCCTTTTTTAATTTTCTACAAAAATGGCCCACTAAAATTTAAAGAATTGTGTATTTTTCTCATATTTTTTTATTTAATTATATTGAAAATAAAATTTTCATCTTAAGTTTAATAGAAACATTCATTTTTTATCTGATATTTAATTTTAACAATTTCATTTTTATTTAAAGTATCTCATACGAATGAATGTATATACGCATTAAAAAGTTTTATTTGGTTAAAATTATTTACAAATATCAAATAATATTTAAGCCTTTTCATGTCTTCCAATTGACAAACAATACAAATGACTTGTACTTATAACTTAATTATAAAAATTAATGAAGGTACTGAAATTTTTTTAATTGTTTAATATTTTTTCTTATTTGTAGAAAATTTCATATTTTAATTCATGCAATTATATTGAATTTCTATTAAATAATACATAAATGTATATTAAAATGAAACATCAATGAATAATAAAGACACGAGATATTTAATAAATCAAATAAGTTTTGAAATTTTTAATTTTACTAAATAATAAACTTAGAAGAAACCATCTTTTCCAAAAACAATTGAACAAATGTAAAATCTTCAATTAGAATTTTGAATTAGAAAATCACAAGTCTATTAATTAAATGAATACATGGTGATTACCAATTAAAAAAATTATTGATCAATAGAGATTATTATATCGTATATATTGATCAAAGATTATATGTACATTTCTTGATTATTAAAGATCTATGTTTAGAATAAATGACTCATATTTTAATTAAAAGTAGGAAAATGAAAAAGATTTAAAATAATTTTAGTAGGGTCATTTTAGTAAAACAAATTTAAAAGATTAAGGGCCCCAGTTAATTAAAAAGTAAAATGTGAAGGACTTAATAGATACAACTTAAAACATAGAGACTAAATCATATATCATGCAAACCGCATTTTGAACTAAAGGATGCAATATATCGATGCATACAAGTACAAGAGTGCATGTACCAATAGACAAGGGTAAGGGTGCAATCTGTCAAAATAAATGTACAAGATGTAATGTTAAAAGAAAAAGGTACATGGAGCTCAAAATGTTTCTTCCCTTTAAACTATGATGCACAAAAACTTCTCCCAGTAGACGTTTCCGTATCGAAAACTTCAAGAAACTCCTTGGAAATGTTTCAGGACCATTTTTCCAAATATGAAAAATTAGGAAATATGTTTCCTACTTGAAAACGTGTTTCCAACTTGGAAAATATATTTATTTAGTATTTTCCTAAATAAGAAAGGAGACAAATTAAACAATAATTTTATATTTTTCTTAACTAAACAAAATAATTTCAATAAGTAACTATGAATCGATAGAATAAATAATATTTTTATACTTTTAATATTTACATGTTTCCCCAATGTTTCTGTTTCCTATATTTTTAAGAAATGTCATTTCACCGTATCCATTTCCATGTTTTCCCGTTTTCCGTTTTCATTTCGGTGCTACATAGCCTTTAAATAATGTCTTATGATTCACACATCGCATCTTGCATCAAGTTAAAGCACAGCAAACGAATCAAATACTGTCTTATGCAGACAATAATCCATAACAAGGCACATAGCTCAAGGTTCAATGTGAAATACTACTGCTCTGCGTAAAACTATTTTTGCCACTAATTATTAGCATGTGATAGGGTCATAATGAACTGCCTATAATAGGATAGGATGAAGCCCAATGTCTAACTTTGCACCATCAACACCATAATTTGAGCATTCACTTGTGTGTTAGGAATACTTAATTTTAGAGATTTAAACCCTAAATTTACAATTACTGAATTATCCTAATCATACTAGGATTAGCATAATATATTCCTTTCTATGTCCTTTAGTAATTTATTTCCTTTCTAGTTAACTACGGAATACAAATCATAGTTGACAAAATATTAGAACTTCATATACATATAATGCCTTTGTGCTATTTTCTTCAAGAAATAGAATAAAATTTAAAGCCTTCTAATTGGAGCTTGATCCACTCAAGATGATCAAATTGAAGATTGATCCCCTAAAAATGACCAAATTTCTATCTTACTCTTCGTTCTCTTTTTTCAATTTCCTTTGATAAAACCATAGGGTTCTATCATTTGTCATCAAAGAGGTTCTCATTGGATTTTGCTTTTGTTGCCACATATATACATATATATCATAATCTTGCACAAATGTCAGCAAGAACTTTGTGAAATACCAATTAGAAGCTTTGAGGCAAAACTTGAGAGTAAACTACAAGAAGCTCTCAATGATTTCAAAAAGAATTTTTTTGAGCATTTAGCAAAATATTAACTAGATGGAACCTCAACTTGTGCAAGCAAACAAGTGACAAGTGCACCTATAAGAAGTATCATATCCATTATGCAACACATGGTTGTTTCATTGACAATTGTATAACATCACTACTTATTTTAACATAGTTAAATAGGTTATTGTAATTTTCTTTTTCCTTTGTAGGATCTAGTTCACTCCATTAATTTAGAAGTGCACAACACTTATTAATGATGGCTCATCTGTAGCAGGGTTCTAAAAAATGTTATCATAAACCACTTTGGTCGCCAAATTGGTGTAACAAAGCTCTAAAGAAATATCATTTAATTGCTGAAATATCAATCCAAAACATTACCTTATGAAATAGCCAACACAACTACATATAGAACCCTAAAACTAATTCTAATAATATTGAGAATTCAAGAATAAATATAAAACCACTACCAATTAGGAATTCCAAACAACAATAGGATTTCCAAACAATACTAAATATATACTTCCTTAAAAAGATAATTATAAGAGAAAAATGAACTAATAATTAAATTAAAACAATTCTTAAACTTGGAATCCAATAACTGTGCCACCATGAACAGTGATAAAATGAAGGGTTAATTAGTAATTGCTGAAAAAAACTTGATGTCTATCCTAAATTCACATTGGATGCTTTGGTTCCTACTCTTTCAGAATTAGCACTTCTATTCTATGTAATTATCATCAAAAAGGGCATCATTCTGATGGATTAACATGCTTAAAAGAGTAAAGGGCGAATAAATTTTAAAATTTCGGAGATTATTAATGTTTTTCCAATTAAAGTTGCCAAAGGGACTACAGAGTATAGTCGTTAATAAAACCTAAGGAGTAAAACTGCTAATTTTGACACAGTAGGGACAGAATAAAAATACTGGAATCTACCTTTGCGGATAGTAGCAAATAACCCAAAGATAAAGAAGAAAATTTTAGATCCTTGTAACCAAAGAGAGAGAAATTTTATACCATGTAGCGTAGATGTTATTAATGCTGCAACTAAAAGAATCTCAATCATAAAGTTTAGATCCTTTACTCTAACCGATGACAGAAATTTATACCATGTAGCCTAAATTTTATTAACATTGCAACTAAAAAAAAATCTAAATCATCATGAATTAGCAGGTCCAACTGATCTTCCTGCTTTAGAAAGATGTAAGTAAGAGCCATGGTTAAAAAATTTTAAAACTGGGTCGAAGCAAACAGGTACAATGAAGATTAATCCTTTCAATTAATTTGGCCATAGAACATCTTGAAGCCTATGGATGTAAAATACCTGACCAGAATGAGATGTGTGCTAAAATATGAGTGTATGTACAATATTTGTGCATCACTTTGTGTGTCAGCACCTAAGCCTAATCATTTTATATTAGTGGGGTAAACATGTAAAGATCACGAGTACCTCTTCTATGAAATAGCGAACTTGATCCCGCCATAAATCCATGGAATAAACAAGCTCATCAGCCCATGGTTCAGCTTTATCTCCAAACCCCCACAAAAGATTCTTTCCTTCAATGATTTCTCCTTCCCTCAATAGCAAAGTGGGATCCTCAACTGGCAAGGACATGCCTTGACCAAGAAAATCAATTGCCCATACTCTATAGTCTCTTCCCAAATCCTTCAACTGTTTTTCATAATGAAAGGAACCAACACCAAAACCAGGAAGAAACAGCACTGGTGGAGATTTCACATTTTCACACCCAGATTTTTGATAATGCACACAAAGTTTAGGCTTCCATTCCCAAAAACAACTATTTATGGAAGCACCATTTTCACCACTAGATTCACCTGGCAACCCAGGAATCAAAATATTAGCTGATGATTTGCTACTTCCTGATATATTCCTCGCATCTTCATCTGTTTGAATCACATAACCATTGTACTTTCCACTCAAAACCTTTGAATCAATAACTTTGAAGCCTTTAAGGTGATCAAATGGCCTGGAACCTTCTAATTTATCAGGACTCTCTAAGAAATTATTAACACTTGAAAACCTTAATAAACTACTTCTGTGATCAATCTTTGCAAACAAAACTCGAGACTTTGTACTTGTAGGAACCTTTAATTTGCATGAATTAAAGCTCTTGTCAGCTAATCTCCACCTAAAATTTGCCGCATAGTCACAGGAGACAACATTCAATGTAAGAATTTCCATATCCAGGGCAACTCTGCAATGATCAACCAAAATGATAAGGCAAGTAATTTCAATTTACATTCGTTTCAGGTGTAGTGAGCACTCCAACAGTATACATATGAGTGTTGTTTTATGTATGTACAGGTGTGGGTGTAAAAATACTAGTTATTCAGGTAATTTTTTACAGTAAGGCCATCTGGAAGATGGATTCACATATACTCATGGATTCTGCAGAAAAGGAAAACAACAAGTTTTTTTTATTTTTTATTTTTTATTTTTATTTTTATTTTTTTTTTTGAGAAATTGCAGTCATAACTGGCAGAGAAGAAAAACTGTTCCTTCAGTACAAGGGAATGAAAACATAGTTGGAAGACTAACAAAATAGGAGCTAAAATGTCATGGAAATCTTTTAAAGCTGAGAAGCAATCGGAGGCTTTAGGACCCATTTTGTACAGACGATGCAAATTAATTCACTCTGAATACATGAATTTTTCTATGTTTCTTTAGTTTCTAAGCCCAGTTTCTATTTCTTTCTAATTCTTATGTATAAAATAATCAAATCAATAGACAGAAAGCTTCTTTAAAAATTTCTTCCAAGTTTCCTTCGTTTTCCCGGAAACCAAACAAAAACTAAAGCCAGAAACAAAATTGACAAAATAATAAACTGTAAAAGAAACAATTCTATGCAGCTGTTGAATTTCAAAGAGAAATCAACCTATACATCACAAACTAACAAAGTGCTTAGTTGTAATTAAAATCAAAGGCAAGAAGCTTTTACCGGACACATAAAAATCAATAAAACAAAGGACTTGAGAGCTTGTTACCTTCAATTTGCAGAAAGAAATTTCATTTCCAAATTTGATACTTTTGCTCAGAAAAATCTAGCAGTAATTTGTACTTCCTCTGAATTGAAACAAAATATTGACAAGGACGGCAAAGACAGGAAGTGTGTTTTGCTTTGGCTTTTTTTTTTTTTTTTTTTTTTTGAACAGGTGTTTTGCTTTGCTTGAACGTCTCTTCTTATCACAAAATGCCAAAACAAATGGGCAATGTTATTGCTATTTGCCACGCAGTGAAGCCTTTTTAAGCGGACTGCATGGCATTGGCAGGCAATTAAGGACTGGCAACTAGCAGGGTTACGGCCCAGTAAATGTTACCCCAACTCGAACTAAAACTCAAACTCAAACTGTTTTTTTTTTTTTTTGGTCGATAAAACCCAAACTGTTTATAGATTTTTTTTTTCATTAATTCTTAATTCTTGTGAAGGAGACAGAGGGTTCGATTCTTGATCTTTTCACATTGGATATCTATATTTTTTATTACTTGGGCTATTCGTGGGGGACAAACTGTTTATAGAGTAATTAACAAGATTTCTAGAAACTAAATTAAGGAGACTTCTAAGAGCATCTCCAATAGTACTCTTTATTTTAAAAAGTATCTCAAAGAATTTTTAAATATAAAAAGTGAAGAAATTTGTATAACTCCAATAAACTCTATATATTTTTAATCTTCATTTTGCTTTATCCAATAAATATTAATGCTTAATTTTTTTTCTCTTTTATTTTTTACAAGATTTCTCTTTATTTATTTAATTTTTTTCTTTCATTTGATGAAAGAGAAAATTATTTTCAATAAATAGATAAACATCAATTAATATTCTGCATGGGGAATTGAAATATTTTAGAGTAGAGAGTGAGATTTGGCTCTCTACATGTAGAGAGCCAAACCAACTCTCTACTTTAAAATAAAGTTAAAAAGAGTGTATTGGAGACTATTTTTTTTGTTTCACTCTTTAAAATAAAAGAATTTTACTTAAATAGAGAGCCTATTGGAGATGTTTTAAGATACTTTTTTTTTTTTTTTTGGGTCAGAGACTTCTAAGATACCTTGAGGGTATATATAAATACTCCTTTCAATCTCCCAAAATTTGCCACCTGGCAAAATGTTGTTATCAACCTAAAGCAGCCGGTTTTCACAATTGGCCGCGTTTTTTATAAATTTTGTTTTAAAATTTTTTGTACATTTATTTTTTAATATATTATTTTAAATTATTTTTTTATAATTGGACTTTGATACTTGAATCTTGCGATGTCAAATGGTTAGGATAACTTGTGGGATTTCTCCCTTAAACACTCGAATGTTTAAGTTAGATCACTGTACTGGAGAATAAAAGAATATAATAGCATGAATTAAAGGAGTAAAGGGGTATATATAGAGATGTATAGCTTAAAGCTGGTTGGAGCACAAATAGGAGAATTGTTATTCTTCCTCAATCGACATGCTTCCTTCATAGGATTTCAAACTCCTTTCCAGGCCTTGGAATACTTTGAATCAAAGAACGATGATGATCTCATTTGGGAATCCTTTGAATCCTACACCTAAGTTAATCAACAATAGCAAGATGAATAGATGGAGAGGTCCCCACAAACACTCTGATGATGCTGTAAACACCCAATTTCGGGATGACTAGAGCATGGATGCGACAGAGGACCCAATGATGAAAATTGACTGTGAAATTAAATTTATTGGATTTACTTTATTGGTTTTGAACTAAATTGTAAATTATTTTTAGGACTTATTTATTTATTTATTTTAATTATTTATTTTCTAAATAAATTTCCAAAAAATAAGAAAATTAAAAAAAAAAGTTGAATTGGGTCGAAGTTGGCCCGAAAATGAGTGCAATTTGTGAAAACAATTTCAATTTGCAAAGGAAAATGAAAAAGTGGTACCAAAATTGGTCATTTTTAACAAAGGAATTATTTTGATTGGCCAGAGTGCCGTTTTTCTTTGCATTACGACCAGAAATGTAGATTTTCGATCGAAAATATAGATTTCTGATCGAAAATTCACACTTCCGATCGGAAAAAAGGTGTTCCGCAAATTTTTTTATTTTTTTATTTATTATCTTATTTGTTTTAATTAATTTTGATTGATTGTTATTTGATTTATTTGATAAATATTTATTGATAAATATATATTTATCAAATAAATAATAAAAGAATTTATTTTTACCCTGAACTCTACTTAGGGTTACAAGGTGTTGTGTCTATAAATACATGTTTTTCTTTAAAAAAAAAGGAGGAGGCTCCTGGATTTTTATTTTCTCTTCTTTTCTGATTCTTGACTGTGAGCCAAAACACAGTGTCTTTTCTTCTTTTTTTTTATGTACTTTTCTTTTAGTTCTTTGCCATTAATAAGATAAAATAAAGCTAAAAATCACAGACAAACACAACAAAAGCTACAGACTTTCATCAATCAGTGATCATCTCTTATGAGCGAATCAATACTGCATTCATTAAATAATTTCTTCTTCCAGTCCTTTCTTTTTTATTTTTTATTTGATTTTAATTTGATTTAATTTTGTTTAACTACTAATTTTTTATTTCCAATCGGAAATATCAATTTCCGATTGGAAGTATAATTTTTTGTATTTTTTTATTTTCTTTCTTTTGTTCGTTTGTTCACTGTTTCTTACAAATTTTATTCTTTTGTTTTTTATTATTTACAATTTTATTTCCATTTACTTTTTCGGTTGCTTTTCTTTTTTTTATTTTCTTTTATTTATTTTCTTTTATTATTTTTCTTTATTTTGATTTTGATTTGTTATTATTTTATTTTCTTTATTGTTTTAATTCATCTTAATATTTCTTTTTATTCTTTGTGTTTTATGTTTGTGTGGTGATGGAGACACATGATTAAACTATGGAAAATCCATGAAGATCCATGGATACAACCTACTTTGTCTTCTATTTTATCTTTGATTTATTTATAGTTTTATTGTTTGTTTGGTTTATTTAATAATTTTCTTATGATGTTGATTGTAATAACCTCATTAGTGGGATCAGTAAATTTTTTAGTTTATTGTTTGTTTTAAAATTAATTAGTAAATTAGGTTTATTTGGTAAAACCTTAATTAAAATTAATGGTGGTTGTAGTAAATATTAGGTTGCATGTAATTTAATTAGGGTTAGATATCATTGAATGCATGTTTAGTGAAGTTTTGTTTATTTTATGTTTTATATAGTTTAGTTTATTATTTTCATGTTTTTTTATATTATTTTTATGATTTATGTGTTTTAATTACTTGTTTGTTTAATTATTTTAATGTTTTTAATTTAATTTATTGATTTTTATGGTAATTGTCATGTTTATATGCTTTTTTATTTCATTTGAGTTCATAATTTTAGGTTAGATAATTAAGATCACCTTTTATTTAAATAGATTTAATAATTTAATTAGGTTTTTCATTCAAAAAAAATAATTTAATTAGGTTTTAGGGTTAATTAATTAAATGAATTTTAAGCCCATAATTTATTAGATTTTAGGTTAGAAATAATTTAGGCCCACTTAGTTAATTAGACATAGGTCCACTTAGATTTAATTTAATTAATTAGACATAGCCCATTAAATAAAGCATTTTTCCATAATTTGTAGAATTAAGATCATCTTAGAATTAAAAGATGTAGAATTAGGCCCATTAATTTAAACTTTCATAATTTGTAGACTTAGACCCACTTTTAGAATTAAAATAAATAGACTTAGGCTCATTAAATTAAAATTAAATACTTGTCCAAAAAAAAAATTAAAATTAAATAGAAATTAGGTCCATTAGTGATTAGGCTCACTTGTAAATTAAAACTATATAGATTTAGTCCATCTAATTAAAATCAATGTAGATTAGACTAACTTAGGGAGTATGAGCTTAAATGAATGCATTGTTTATATGCTTTTTCATGACTAGTTTGTCTAGAGTTGATTGTTAAAATAAGGGTTTATATGAAATTGCATGTAAATAGAGGATAAAATAGTGATTAATAAGGTAGTTTTAAATGAACATATGACTGAAAGAAGTTGGTATTCCGTATCTAGAATTTTCCTGGTTGTGGTGCTAACTTTCTTTCAGAGAATCGAGTTATCACCACCATCGAATTGTCTCAGTTATTACCCTGGGTGGCAACTCCTCATCTCCACGCTATGTCTTTGTGATATAGTAGTATGTTCCCTCGAGCCCTGAGCTCAAACAGTGTCACGGTTGCAATAAACTTGGACGCGCGCTAAACCTCGCTGTCTACAGATGCATTGAGAGGAAAATAAGAGATGCAAGAGATGTGGTGTGTGTGTTGAGAATGAATAGAGTATATAGTAGATGTGTAGAATGAATAAGAATGAAAGATATGAACAGTATATATATGGAAAATATTAATTCAAATCTAGTATGATTTGGACTCCTTCTTGATAAGAATTCTTGAACTTGTAGGACTTGGTCTCCTTAGCATGCAAAAATTGAGTATCCTTTTCCTAATGAAGTTAAACATTCTTCCTTTAGGTGTCCTTTACTTTTAGGATTATGATCCTTATTAGAATAGGTTATGAATATGGGATATTACTTTTCACGGATAATAACTACTCTTTTTATTTTTATTTTTTAGTGTGTTATTAAATAGATCTTTATATTTGTGTTTTATCTAATTTTATGTGTAGTTTTATTATATAGAAATTTAATATTACTTAATAGAAGTGGTTCTGATTCTCATCATGGGTGGGATGAAATTTTTGAAAGTAAATATTACAAAAATACTCACAAAATTGGGTCCATATAAAGATTTTAAAAAACTTAATTAAGCGATGATTTTTTTTTTTGAACGAAGAAGAATAACTCTATTGATCTATTAACAAACTGTCCTAAGAAAAATCATGAGGACTGGCGCATAACGCAGGCCTGCTTTAGCTAAACTATAAGCACAGCCATCAGCCATCCTATTAACAAAATGAAATGAGAAATCAACTCCTCTTTTACTCAAAGCAATACAATCGTGAACCAATAAACCAAAATCAGAATCAATCGATGATTTTTTTAAACAATTATAATAGTTAGTATGTTATTATGTTAGTTAAAATAGGAAAAATCCACCTTAATCGAAGGAAACCATCACATTTACCAATTGTTGAAGTTTGCAGGTCGAAATAACTAGGGGGTGAATCCCTAAAAAAATAAATCTCTTAAGAAATGAAGATAGATCTTGAAACCGAAATCTATCAATTGGTGTGTTTATCCACCCCGGATGGGATGTTATTGATGATTTTTCATGTTTAATCAACTCAATGGAATATATAAGAAAGATGAAAAAGAAACAAGAAAAAATCTATGTTTAAATCATAATATTATTAAATTGGATTTCAAAATTCAAATCTCTACAATTAGGCTGTATGAATCAATTGAGAAAATTGTTTTAACCCTCTCAACTATATTCAAAGCACAACTTTCCAGTTTTGAAATTCCTTTTTGAAAATTATAAAAGAAAAAAGTTAAGAAAATAATAGGACTGCAAAGGAATTGAAGACTTGAATCAAATCTTCACAGTCAAGGAATGGTTGAGACTTCCAACATGAAGAACATGTTCTCCTAAAGCAACTTTCCGGTTTCCAAGCTCGTCGACGACACTCAAATGCTTGCAAACATCCACATTAAATATCACCGTTCCATTTGTGTTGGCGTCCAAAGCAACCTTCTCAAAGTTGACCAACTGCTTTTGTGGTGAATTGTGCACCGATGGAGGTGCAGAGAACAAGAATACTGTATGGCTTCCTCTCATTCTTCCAGTATTACTAACGCTTAGATGTATGTCAAAAGCTGAACCTTGACAGTTCGGTTCACCGGCCTCTACTGATGTGCATTTGGATGATTGACAAGCATGGCCGTCCTCCAATTTTAATGATACAAATTGAGGTGCTTGAACTAGTTGGTGCTTAAATTCAGAATAGCTTAGTCCATCTCCAAATGAATAAACTGTTTCTCCTGTGTAGAACCTGTAAGTTCGACCAGGATACCCAGTGGAGGGATTTGGTCTCATGTTCATGTTTGTCATTGGTACTTTGTCAACGTATGACTGCGGATACCATGTCATCGGCAGCCTACCACCTGGAAAAACAAAAATAAAAATTGAGCAGTACTTCGAATGTTAGCATTATTATTGCAACATTTATATTTACAATAGATTTGACGAGGTAATACTAACTCGAGAACAGTTTAAACTTTGGACAACAGTTTTAGACTGGTGAATTATTATTATTTTTTTCTAAAATAACTGACAGTAATTGGGAAACTAATAGCCAAACAGGCACGTGAACACTTACTTGGATTGTAATACCCGAAAATAATATCAGCAATGGCAGCTCCACCAGCCTCTCCAGGGTAGCCAACCCATAAGATGCTTGTGATTTTGTTGTTAGTTTTCGCAAAAGATATATCCATGCCACCTCCAGACATTATAACAAGAATCACAGGTCCCTTGGATACATTTGCAACTTGTGTTACTAGAAGTTGTTGCTGTCCTGGAAGAAGAATGTCAACTCTGTCACGCGCCTCTGCCTCGATAGATAGGTCAGCACCCATTACAAGCACCGTAGCATCTGCCGAAGCTGCTATTTTCTTGGCATCATCAACTTGGGCTGTGGCGCAAGCAACATTAGAGCAACCTGCCGCATATGTAGTGGCAACTGATGCTGTTAATCCTTGCAACGGGGTTGTATATTTGCAAGGGGTGCCTGCAATTTTTTCAAGGATATTAGTTAACCATTAAGGATAGAATACAATTTTTATTATTTTTTTTAAATGTTTTATCAGTTTCTTGTATTATATACCCTCATAGTTTCCAATCATTGTTTTTGTGACATTGGCATTGGGACCAATCACTGCCAAGGTTTTGATGGCAGTCGGAGATAGAGGAAGTGATCCTTTAGAGTTCTTAAGCAACACTATTCCTTGTCTTGCGGCTTCACGGGCCAGCTCCTGGTGCTCTGGTGTGCACACATCTTTT